>DWEE01000490.1:0-17003 GCA_018245755.1 Parelbella macleannani | reverse complement strand
CAAGATTTATAAATTAGTTCGCCAAAGAAGTTTCACTTCTGACATGTGTACTTTGTACGCACGCATGTTTTTTGTTTACAGAGACTCGTTCTCGACGGTGTCACTTTAAATAATTTAAGATCATAAAATTATTGAAACGAATGTAAAGCAACAAATATTTGAGCTGTCAAAATATTACACGATACATTTTTTTTTAATTATATAACATTAATGATGGTTACTTTCAAATTACTTAAATCCAAGTCCGAACTCTTCTGTATAAAATTCTTTACGAAGAATTCTGAGATGAAAGTATTTCCTGTAATTTGTGATTGAATTAATGTCAAATTGTTAAATAAACATGTAATATATTATAAGAAGAGATATCGCAGCGCATAAATCATGTGATCTAAAATTAAATAAAAAATGATAATTATTTATTTTGAGTTGTATTTAAGCCTTAATACATAGTAGCCAGCTTTATTTTTTTTTAAATATATTACGTACTTCGTTTTTAGAGCCACTGTCAAAAACTCAATAAGTAGGTAAGTATACATTTTTTAATCACAAAATTTTTTCAAGTTTACTGAACTAAATGAGATGTAGAAATGCTATGTTCGATTGTATTACGTAATGATAAAATTGTTAGTGCATAGAAACAAAACAATGAAGTTATTGCAACAAGATCATTGTTTTGTTTAACTTTAAGAGTTTAGATTATCAAAAGGTTACAAACTCCCGCCAAAGACTCATAAAGATAAATGACTTTTGTATGAAGAGAGTTATTAACATTGAAGAAGAACATCAAATCTCAAAGCATAGAAATATTTGGCACTCAGTGCCTATTAAAGTGCAGGCCTTTGCCTGTCCTATAAGAGACCTGGCTTGATGATATAATAATACTGTCAACAAATAAATTAACAAACAAAATATCTTCAGTCGAATGCCACATTGTTAAATATCACCAGTATATTGAGAACACTCGGTATGCGTTCGTGACCAGCCTCTGCTCCAAGGTTGTCTGCTGGGAATTGTACATACCGCGCATTGTCAACTCAGCACTTAGATACGCCTATATATTAATGTATTGAGTTATATACACCGCTCCCACGCTCGCAACTCATATACTTAAAAGGATATAAGATAATATGTTGGAGATATAAAAGAAGGATATTCAGGTCCTCATATGCGTGACCTTCGAAACTTTCTAGAAAGTTCTCTAAGAAAGAAGCTAGTGGCAGACTAGTTGGAGACATAAATTTTGATTTATTGGTGTCACTGACTACAAGTATTATTTGAAAAAATCAAATGAGAATATCTAAAATGCAAATTCCACGTGGAAGACCACTACTCGCTTTACTTGACCAAATAGGTCAGATATAAGTTGATCGGGGAATCAGAAGTCTCTGGAACCAGCGTGTGTAATGTCTAAGTAGATAATTGGTACTCGGTACTCTCTGCCCACCCACCGAGAGAGTTGGCATGACATTGTAACAACAACTACAAACAGGTCATTTTTATTACAAGCACTGAGTCAAGTTTGGTTGCCTACTACACATATACAGGCCCAGAATGTTATAATGGAGGTCAGCATTGGGCAAAAAAATTTCAACCTCAACTGGTTTCTTACCGGGATACCGACTTCATTCGTTGGGTTGCGTAATTATAATTTTATAGGTACCTATATGCACTTATTATCATCATCCCTTTTATCGTTTCACTGTTGCACACGGGTCTCCAGTCTGAATGTGAAGGTTCAATGCCTTAATCTGTGACAATAGCTAATTTCGGATTAGCAAATATCACGTGCCTTGAAGAACTCCAAAGATTAGAATTTAAACCCGGGTCCTATGAATACGAGGCTGAATTCTAAATCATCAGATTTTCGATACTTTTTTGTGTTCTGTATATCATATGACGACTGCCCCATTGGGCTGCCAGTTGTTAGCCTGACTGCTAAGCGAGGGATTTTCTGTTCGACCTTCAGATCGGATAAAGTATTATAGAGTTTTTCTAATTTGAAATTACTGGTGGTCATTCGGAACCGGATATTATACCCGGCGGTGGTAATAAACTGACGGATCCAGTGGGCGCATAACTTTACAGGTGAAATGTTCATGTACTACACTCCTATGCTTACCCGTTCAGGGATATATAGGGATGATGTTACGTTATTTATTTAAACACACAGGAGCGTGGTGTTAATTATCCTTAATACCGATATCTCATGTAACACACCAAGAGAAACTACTTCCTGCAATAATTGTAAATAATCGATGTTATCATTATGCGAAAGTGGTATGAATGACCAGTTCAATACATCTCGTCTTACGTAAGAGAGCTTAGGACGCCAGCAGACACGCACGTAATGCCGAATAATTAATTTATGCTCACGTAAAAATTAAATATTAATAAACGTAATATATTAAATGTTACTGGCGGGTTAACTCTCGCCTTTATTCGGAGTGCTTGGTGAACGTAGAAGAAGCACGTCAAGTCTATCAGGATAGAGTCATTTGACTCTTGTTTTTCTTTGACAACTTCATAAGCTACTTATACTTGGGGTGACTAAATAGTAATAATAATAATGTTTCATCGCGATAGCGGATTAGTTACGGAGCTAACCAACCTTCTTCTTGAACTCCCACTCATCGTAGGGAGGTATCATCTATCATAATATCATAGGTACAGAGTATCATAGCGTCATGCTAAATGTCCAAATCTATTTTCATACCACGATATTCATAATTGTCAGATATTGGGTGTTTTTAAAAACACATCAAAACATTTTAAATTTATATACGTATTTGTAATTATATATATATTTGAGAAATAAGTATCTGAAAGTAGAGTGTATAGAAATCCAAAAACTGTCGACCCCCATACGTTCGAGATGCTTATATTATTGTCATTGATGTGTTTATTTCTTAGTTCGTTCTCTTATATTCATTCACGCGATTATATAGCCGTCCATTGACATGAGAGTTATATCCGTACACCCAAAACTTCACGAATTTTCACACACTTTAGACAAGGAAAATACCTTGATAATTAGCCGAAATGGTGAGCACTGACAACGTTTGTTAAGCGTTTTATGGGTGTCTATTCCCACTAATTATGAAATGACGTACATTTATATCTGTCCTCGGCAAAATCCCCACATCTGGTGACACCTTAACATACAAATGTATAGACATAGCATGAGAAATTGTATTAATATGGTACTCTAAACGCGTTTTCCGTTTTTACACAAAAGTACTAATGTGGCTACAATAATCATCATCATTATCACTGAAGCAATTACTCGTCATTATTATTTACTTCTTAACTAAGTATATGTGGGTGATATATAAAATTTGTATCTGGTAGAAGGGTACTGACTAATATTTTGCATGTTTACGTTTTTTTATCAACACAATAACTTACGGGTTAGGGTTAATGTATTTGTTCTACATTTTTGTTTTTTAAAGTAGTTAAAGGTAAACAAAACTCATACTATATGGTTATGGTTACATATAGCACGCCATTTCTATGACATATCTATACGTGTAAAAGACACTGCGTGGTATGTACCGGAATATATATACATATAATTATAGCTGTCAACACAAACGGACATGCCTAACCGCTCGAGTACTTGACCGGTGAAAGTGTTCAATGTCATTGAGCTTATGGTACTCTCGCGGAGAAAATACTTAACTTTAATGCATATAATTTAATAATATCTATTATTATGCTGGATGAACTGAACAGATCCTGTCCTAACCTAGTCCTAACCAGATGGTACATGCCACTTGCTATATCAGTGAAGAAAACGTCATGAGATCATAAAATTAATGCAGAGATCTTCAAGCTCTCCATAATATTCTTTGGGGTGTATAAAATCTTCTAATCTGTACTTGGACAGCGTAATGACTATAACCTTAATCTTTAAGTTTAAGCCTAGCCTTAGCATTTCCGAGAGGAGATTCATATCTAATACTGAGTCAGTAAAATGTGTAGATGATAATGAAACTATTACTATATCAAATCATATGTTTCTATAGATAGTGATAAAATAATGTTATTGATTTTAATAAGGTGCAGTGGCCACCACCACAGGTGGTCGGGAACCAACCGTCCATTTACCACGCTCTGTACTATAATATAAAGGATAATGAACCTCACGGGCTAATCAAGCAACACGACAAGTTTTCTAAACCTGCCACCGCATCAGACCGACTTTGAATACAACTATTTTTAATTTCCTTAAGACAGTAACTGGATTTGCCGTTTTCTCATTAAACTGGAAGGTTCGTTACTCTTTACGCACTTGCTACATCCGATGAATAAAAATTTTAAGATGAGTTTATCGTTACACTGTTGGACCTCCTCTCGAAATGGGAAGGGGTAAGACCCATAGCTTATCACGCTGACCAAGTGCGAATTGGCAACCTTAGAAAAATTTGTTTAGAACTCAGAGTCCAGGTTTCCTTATTTTCTTCGCGGTTACAACAAGTAATATTTATTTTATATCTCAATAATGCTAAATAATTACTTTATTTAATAACATGTTTTCTACGCGTCTGTACAACAGGCAAGCGAGTGTTTAATAGCGAGTGATTTAATTTTATGTAATACAATTATACGGTCAGTTAGTGCATTAATGTTGTTATACTTGTTATGTAATCGGGTTAAAAGTCAGTTTCGTGGAAATTACTTAAAAATTAATAACAAAGTTTTAATTCAGTATTTGATTTCGACCGCAATGTAATTGTTGGTGAGTGGGAGACGCTAGCAGCGAATCGGCCATCGTGGAAGCACACCGTGGGCACAAAGGTGTTTGAGTTTAAAAGGCGACGACTAGGTGAGCTCGATGCTAATGGCAACGAGCTCATGGCCCGACGACCAGTGGCTATTAATTATAATTACGTCGGAGGTATGCTGACGTACAGTGTGTATGGCCGCACATGTGCTGTTAAAATCGGTTATGTCAGCTAGATGAGAGTACACCAGCGAAGCTCTCAGCAGTTAGTCCGAAGTCGCTGTGACCGAATACGGTCGGGACACACACAATTGTCGGTGAAGGAGAGATACTGTGGAAACCTGCACATCTTAGAGTTCTCCATGAATCTCTATCTCTGTATAACGCGTGGTGCGGCGGGTTACAGACCATGACATTTATCATTTTAAGATGAGACTAAATATGCAACAGTAGAACCTTAAAAGTTCTAATTATCGATGTTGAATTTAAGAATAACAAATTATAATTGTCATTATAAAGTACAAAAAACCGTTTAACATGTCTATCAAATACGTATTAAATGTGCTATGTGACTAGAAGTTAATGTGGTAGTTAATGTGGTGTTCAGATGTAATGGTTTATTAGTACTTTGCTGCTTTAATGCTCATGTCGAAACATCGAGGTATATTCGTCAGTCGTTTTTTGTGCTATATTGTGAACAGCTAGTTTTAATAGGTTTTACGTAAGAACTTAATCCCCTCGTACGTACACATATGTACATATCTGGATATATAGAGTTACCAGTTATTCTCGGTATAATGGAAACTTACAGTCTTCCTCGGTCAGTAAACTTACATACTCGTAAGAAATGGAAACTTCTAGTTTTACTGTTTTGTACTTTATATTTATTTCTATGTGTAGATTTGACGCAATAGAATAATAGTTAATATGACAATTATACGTGAATTTAACAAAAATAGTATTCACTTTTTTATCATATGACAAACTAACGTTTAGACGTGATCCCGGTGATGGCAGATGGCAAGCGCAGATCCGTCCTAAGATGGAGCACCCATGCCTAGGCACGAACCTATTTACCATTGTTTTGAAGAGTCCGAGGTTGTCACTAAGCTTTTATAGTTTCAAACATAAGTATTGCACAAAATATTTCACAATAGGTAAAATTAAAATATATTAAACTAGTTTTTCGTTCCTTTATGTATTTCAAAAAGTCTTCATAAAGTGTTGGTCTAGTTTCGTTGCCAGCCATAATTTCACACGTTACGTTATACAATATAGAAGAAAGCAAATCTGAATAGCTCATTAACATGTTATGAACGTGTTTTTAAACAGTTTTTGATCATTAATATCCTTGAAACCCTCTTGTGTCTGGTTTTATCTGTTTTATTTATTTTATTTCATAGTGTCTATACACAAAGTCTTTCTTAGTTGTAGCTTGAACCAATAACATCGGACAGAAACTGAATTTCTCTTAAGATTCCTTTAATTATGTGCTTGCAAATATTTTTGACCTTCAAAAATGGCTTAACGATAATATTTTTTTCTGTAATTTAAATTCAACCTTACCTAGGTTATTTTAACATTAAAAAGGGTCATTAATCCTATAAATCAATTAGACTTTCAAACATTGGTACAAATAACAAAACTGTATGTGCAATAAAAACTCATAATAATAGTAATAATTTTTCTTCTTTTCACAGATAAGATGGCAATACACACGATTGATATTAAATCATTCTCAACAATTCTCTTACTGACTCTTCACATAACGTCATCCGCTAAACAGACAGCCAGGCCAGTACATGAAGTGGTTGAGGTTATAAATGAACAAGCGCGAATAGACGACAAGCCCAGAACAAGCCCTGGAGGTTTGCCATATGGAAACCCGTTGGCAGGAAATGTTAAACAGAACATCAGGCTACACGCTTACAATCAACAAGCAATGTTTAATGCTGAAAAAATAAGACAACACAAAGCCCAGCTACAAAGGTGGACGAAAGCCCCACAACTTGTCGATAGCTATATGAAAGCGTATCATGAATCTCAGGAAAGTCATCAACTAGCATTGGAACAACAACAAGCAACTTTAATTAACGCGCCCGTCACTAAAGCTCCCAGAAGAAGAGGGAGCCCGAAACCAAGACAAGACAGTCTCAAATCTGGAATAAGTCCTCTCCAAAGTGAACCTACGAAAATCAATAAAGTCGATGCTGTGAAGTCGCAACGTAACAGAAGTCACAGATCGTACGGTTCTGCAGATTATCAACAATATTTACAACCCAAGAGATATAAAACTATCTACGTCTCCCCAACACCCACATATGATCAGGGTGTAACAATCAAACCTAACGGTAATGTAGGCTATACGCACCTACAGAATGATCTCCAACAGAATAGCTTATATACACAAGCCGTCCCAAGTGCCACTAAATATATTTACCCCAAACAATATTCCCAAATGCACGGCTATCAGTCCCTTCAAGATATTGAAGCTTTAAATTCTCTATTGAAAAAGAATCCACAAGAACAGCTGAGTCAGTTCAATGCTCTATTGAGTTCCACTCATGAAAATACTGACGAGAGTGATAAAAACAATCTAGATACGCCTATAGACTTATATTTTTATTTAAAAGACCCTTCAGCACAATCTTTATCCCAGCACTATGAGCATTCAAATTATGCGCAATTGACACCTAATAAATACGCGGCAGAGTATCTCAACGACATTAATGCTCTTAGAGACCATACT
This sequence comes from Parelbella macleannani, assembly GCA_018245755.1. Taxonomy (NCBI): domain Eukaryota; kingdom Metazoa; phylum Arthropoda; class Insecta; order Lepidoptera; family Hesperiidae; genus Parelbella; species Parelbella macleannani. Next base: position 9,531 of record DWEE01000490.1, on the reverse strand, counting down.
CCTATCACGGAAGACGTGGACGACATTGAAGATCCAAATCAAGGGATAAAAATACAGCCATATCTACCACAACCAGTTGTGCCGACACCATCGCCAAATGTAGAAACTACGACGAAGAAAAGCAATAATTACTACAAAGTAGAGGTAGCGAGTCAAACAATCACGGCTGGACATGCCCAAGGCGGAGTCGAACATCAATCCCATGTTAAAGGACATGAAGACACTAGGACAGCGTACGAAACTGTGTACTCTCGTCCACCGACATATTATATCCAGAGTACAAAACCAAACCGCGACCAAAGTGAAAGATATCTTCACCACAACGCTCAACATACAGGAGTGCAGCATTTAACTGAAGACGGCGTGGGAGTGTCCGCTTACGGTGATGATGATGTAAGTATACGAACATATGAATTTAAAGTATTTACAAATATCTCCATTGCAGTTCCAGCTAACGCAAGAAACAAAAGAGAAGTGTTAGAAACTGAACCATTTCTTTTAGGTAATGAAACCCAGCCATTGACTGAAACGCCAGACTTTTTACCTGGTAATGAAACGACTGATGACCCTCAATCCGAACCCCTCGTAAGAGTTCCTCTCACTAATAAGAATCGAATGAGCGACTTCAATCTTTTCGTCACTTCTCCCAATTTCCCTATAGGAGAAACAATTGACTATGGTTATAACGATTATGACGACATACCATTAAAAATTAAAAGACCATCCAATCATAAGCTACAAGCGACTTACGAAGATGACGATTACAGTAATTACAATGACGATTTCAGCTCTCCCGATTATGATATTACCAATTTTAAACCATCTCTTTTCCCTGCTGGCAGTAATGGACAAATACAAAACTATGCCCCAGCATCAAATTACGCTCCAAATCCAGATTTAAAAAGTAGTTTTTCTAGTAAATTTGGGCAGTTCAAGCGGTATCCTAGTTTTGCGTCTGGATTGTCACAAATTTACGGAGTGCAAGGCTACGGGATACCGCCCGCAACGAGTTATGGTGTCCCAGAAGGCTACGGAGTGCCTTCAGTGTATGGAGCCCAAAACTTCGGATCCCCTGTAAGATACGTAAACGAAGTACCAAATATGGACAATATTTTGGAGCCCGTTTACATGTTGACACAATCACAGTTGCAAAATCTGATCGGCCACCACAATTTGAACATTCAACATTTGGACGTTTACCAGCTGTCAAAAGATAAAAGACCCACACATTACCCGAGAAAACACAGAAAAAGATATCCCTACAGGAATAGACATGTCAACAAAAACTTACACAAGCTACACAAATTACATGTTGTATAAACATATTATGTTTTAAGTTGCTTATTGAAACGGCTCTTAATTTTTATTTATTATTAATTTAACTTATTGTACCATATTATATTTATTCATATTATTTATTATTGTAGAGATTGTTATTAAATAAAATAAATGTGTACGTTTTAACGAAAGACACTTTTATTAACTAATATGTATTTCTGCTGATAAAGTATAAATATTATTTTATGTTGTATTAAGTAACATCAATTATTTCATTTCCTATGTTCATTAAAATATGAGAACAATAAACTTTCATAAAAATGACACATTAAAACAATTTATAGAATTTAAACATTCGCTTTATTCATTCATCAATTAATCCAGTCGTTAAACGAATAGTTAATAGAAAGATAAAAACTGACTTATCAAAAGGAAGTAGGTATAGCGTCTGTTAGGAGCCCGAGACGTTAATTTAGAAATATAAATAATGTGATGCGAACTAGTTAAAGGGTACTCGTATGTGCAAAGTATATTTGTTAAGAGGCTCCTTATTAGGATTAACTTTTTACCTTCAGGCGTTCCGTAAGCTTTAAATTACGTTCTAATACAAAAAGTATATGTTGGAATCTATAACAAGAACAAAAACGTAATAACTCATTTTATGCTACATTTAATAGCATTTATAAAAGACTGGTAGTAAAGTATGAAAAATTTTTAAGGAATTTTAGTTAATAATATTTTAGATGTAAAAACAGACTTAAAAATAAATAGTTAATTTAAAAATTCTGATGTATGTGCTGCATGTTGTGGTTTATCACTAAAATATATATATATTAAAAAATAATATTTGTTAATAAGACCACGTTAAATCTAACAATCTCTAAATAAGCTTACTTTAAATAACAAACTCACTTAAAAACGAAAATTAACCAAAATAATTTCAAAATCTAAACCATTTTTACATGCACTGACAAATATAATTTATAATTCAAAAATAGTAACCCATGGACTAAGACCACAAATGCAGGCATTTCATATCATACAAAGTTATTTAGGTATTCATAAAGTTATTTATTTACATTTATTACTATTTTTACTAATTAACAAGCTTTTCACAGTGAAATAGACCGTAAGACATCTTTATTACACCTCATGCCAATGTCATTGACATACCCTATTAACAATATTTAGAAAAATATTCAAAATATTATCATTTAAATACTAAGTGGGGTAACGATGTGTTAAAGGCTGCGGGCAAAATGTACCTGCGGCAAGCCGAGGATAGGGCACGTTGGCACTCAGTGGAGGAGGAGAAAACTATGCCCAGCGGTGGACCGAGATAGGCTGATGATCATGAAGACCATAATTATCCTTACTCGCCCTATTTCGTGTTAAACTACATGAATATCATAAAACAAAAGTTGTACTCAATAACAATTTTCTTATTTTCCAGCTCCACTATGCAGCGAATTACGAATTCGGATATCGAGTAAAAGACGAGCACAGTGGCAACGACTTCGGCCACCAAGAGGCGAAGAGAGCTGGCAAAACCAACGGCCATTACCACGTCCTGCTCCCAGATGGAAGGATGCAGATGGTGAACTATTCTGCAGGACCTGAAGGCTTTCACGCAGACATCACGTATGATCACTTGCGCTAAATAAACGACGAGGTTCCCAAGGCTTAGGAATAGGCCTGCTAGTCCCTTTATTTTCGTCGTTTGATATAGTCATAATAAAAATATGGAACAGATTACGTCTATAAAACCAAGATAGTGGTTACTCAGCTTTCAATAATTTGTGCAATTGGAGTCTTTATAATTTGTACATTGTATGTTGTAAAGCTTACAAAATATTAAAATTCTGCTTTTGTCCTAAGAATTTTAGCCACTATTGGACCCATTATACTTTCAAATTCGTCTAAATAAAAGTCTCAGCGAAGAAAATATGAACGTCTTGCCAGCACTGATAGTCACAAATATGAATGTTCAAATTCTATTTATAAATCGTCATAAGTTACAAAGTCCATTTAAATTTGATTTCCATGAAGGGAACAGCTTATTTACCATTTCAAGTATACAATAAAAATTATAATAATGTGTAAATAAGAATTTAACGGTGCTATTAATAATATCAAATAAATATAAATATCAAAAGAAAAGTGTCCATTGAAAGAATTAATCCAAATGATATATAAGTGAAACAGTTAATAAAACAGTGATATTAATTAAGGATAATATTGTGGTCCCTGGTCTAGTCTCCAAATTATTTTTTGTTTATGATTTCCTACATTTGTACATAACAAAATAACAGTGATTTTAATTTTAAAAGAAACCTTAGTGCACTATTAAATAAAACATGAACGTAGAAAAATATTTATTAAACTTATCCTTAGATACAAAAAGAACAAATTGAAAGCAAAAGAGAGAGATGCCGTAACATATTATTGTACAAATACGCACACAAACCCGTAAAAAATAGTATTATTTATAGGCAATGTATTTTACTTTAAAATTTACGTATAATATTTTATTGTACAAGCTAAAAACACAGATGTCGCGGCAAGAAATTAAATAGAAATGGCGGCAAAGGATGCGTTACGCCAAATTTATAGCCACAAAAATGTTTCCCGCCAAACGAACAGTGAAAAGTGAAAATAGAAAGTTTTATGAGCGAACATTATTTGGACTGTTGGCATTTTCTCGTGTTGCATATTTCTACTATTACATAAACGGTGTCACAGTAAATAGCTGTTAAATGCAACATTTATTAGTGGTTATTTGCATGCATAATCTAAGTCGTTGCTTATGAGAGTAGTAACATGTTTGAGTAAACAGATTTTATTAAATATAATATTACACAATCAGTGAGTTATTATATTACTTACATATGTAAATGTAGTTTGAATACGAACATTGCTTAGAACACACAAGAAGTGATAGATACAACAAATATTGTTGACTCGCTTATGTAAGTTTCCAATTCGAATTAAATGTTAAGTTTGACAAGAAAAACGTCTAATACTAGAGTTTTATTTACCCAACCGTGAAGATCGATTTAGCATGAGATCTGCGGAGGATCGAGTGTTGTGGCAAACCCTGCGAAAGGTCTATGTCTAGCAGTGGAACGGCAAAGGCCAACTTGATGATGATGAACCGTGAATGGTCAATAATCTAAATTTACTGGGCATACTGATATGGCTTTTTTGTAGATGCTAAAAATATTAAAATGCCACGTTGGCCTTTGAATATCAACGAATTTTGAACGCAATATATAAAGTTACATATGTTGGCAAAATTATTATGGAATCTTTTCATTACTATAATGTTACTATAGGTTCCTTACAGGGTAGGCAAAGAGCACCGAATGTGAATTTTCTAGAATTAACAAACGAGTGGTGCCAATTGATTCATTTGATTCACCAATATTTATATTCAGTTATTAGAAGACAGCAGGATACGTAGCTAAGATGTTTGCAAGGGTTGTGTGCAATAAAATTAATTCTTGATATAAAATGAAAACATTGTAAAATGTGTAAATGTAAAACGCGCATTTTAGTACCTTGTTGAGCGATTATATTTATATTTTACAAGGTCGCATTATGTATACTTAATTTTGCGTTATTATTAATATTATGTAGATATTAGTTATCATTGAAATATTATAATATGTATTTAATTTATTAAGTTCTTTATTTCTGTAATATTTAGACTAATCTAAGTTATAGTCTAGTATTGTTGTTATTGAAAAACTAATAAAGCCGGAAATGTCATTCCTTCATACTTACTTCAAATGATTTTAAGATTGTAGATCAAATTTGGCTAGAATAAAACTCTATTGTAGTTTAAATGAAATTTATTTCTATAAATAGAATATTTTAGAATACATTGGCTCAACTTTTAACACACAATCACACGAGTACACACACTGGTACATATATCGAAAGAATAAACCAAGTTACATTTTACACCCACAACGCCGTCACCACATCACTTACTAAACCTTATGCTACTGTTCAATCTGCGGAGCGTGATATAAAACAAACACTATCGCATGGCGCATCGCTCAGATGGAGCAGTAGCCTTACAATATCAAATATAATGTCGTATTAATGTACTAAAGAAGATATTAAAGGTAAGACAGAAAGCACGAGAAGACGAAACCCGAATGCCGAGCGTGGGGGTTAAAGACAAAACCCGTCAGAGAAGGCATAAGCTCAGTAGTGCACTTGGGCAGGCTGATGTTGTTGATGATAAACGAGAAAAGCATGCATTTTAACCTATGAAATAACTGGGGCGTATTAAAGAAACACGAATCAAGATATACAAAATGTATAAAATAAAAACAATTGTAAATATACGCAGTCCGAAATGACATCCAATATCAGATCTAATATTGATATAGCGACTACATTTTTGGCCTGCCATGGCGAATCAGGGATTACTTTAATTCTAGCTATGTGTGATATTTAAGTGTATTTAGTGGCGAGCAAATGAGCTACCCGCGTCGTATTTACCATTGCCCGAGTATGAGGAATAAGTGACAAGGTTATTATTAACTACTACGGTATCGGAATAACCATCGCCTGCCGAAGATATCGGATGTGCATACACTTCCAACATCACCCAATAGTTTTATTACCGAAGAATTAATTACCGGAGTAGAGATTAGCAGTCACTGACGGTCAAATTGAATTTCACATTGACCAATATCGGTACGATATTAAAAGATCTGTGTACAAATTAAAAGACGAATAATTTTCTAATTAGTTATAAGCACATGTTAAATTAAGCAACGCCTACCGCAGTAAAGCCGCAGACAGACGGCAATTAGTGGCGACTCTTTGACTAATGGCACAATAAGCAGTATGATAATAATAACCATGACCATCAAGTAATAACTTTTAAAAAAACCGTCACAGACGCCCCCATATTTCACTAGTCTTCCCTATTCCACGCCCCACTGAAGTTAAAACATAGTATTTATTCCCTTTCCTAGAACGTCGATTACACATCATAATCCTTTATTGCTTATGTATAATTAAATACTTCCAATTTGATTAAATTTCTGATAAACTTCGTGACGCTTTCTGAAAATTGATATTCTTTACCTCCATCTGAATTAGTCTCTGTCATATAGTAGCAAATCTATAAACTGAAGTTGTGGGTACAAAATCGAGGTGCAGAGTATTTTAATTTAAAACATCCCTAGTAGCCTTGAATTCTCTGTAATTAGCGCACGTTGACAAACGTAGGCCACCACATTCCAATACCAAGTCTTGTTTGAACAGCTTCAGACAAATTGCAGTTCATGAATGATTTGTACATATAAGAAAACATGTCATGTTATACTTTATGCATTTATTTGACTAAATTTCGTAAACTTTCCAACGGTACAACGCTATAATCTGTAGGTTGACTTTCAAATCTAAATATACAAAAACATGCAACATTAAAACTTACGAATGTGTTAAACAAATATTTATTATCTATGAAACATGAATGACTTTTATGATACTTACTTTGTTATTCAACTATAATACTCAATTCTTACTACAGCAGTGATAAAGCGACCTGTGACTTCCACTTTAACAGTAAACATGAGTTATATTTCCATTAACTATGCAATATGCAAATTAGTACTCAGAAAATGTGAAGACTGGCATCGTTACGCGAATTCGCACTTCACCTCGAACATCTGTATATCAATTTAAACAACAACATATCTGTATATAAATTTGCACTTTAATTAACTAGGATAGAAATCATTGTGCTAATAAAACGAAAGTAGGTATATGACGCGATGCGTCGCTTTAACTGTGCCCTAGTGGAAATTGAACTTAAGAGCTAATAACAAATGTTTGTATACATTCCCGTGTTTCCAATAGGCATATACTAATCACTTAATCAATGTTATCAGTCAGTAAAATCCTTTAGGATATGTCAGAGGTCATATAATGGCAGGACTCATCAACGGTGCGGTAAACCCTCAAAGATTTTGAATTTTATTTTAATGCTCTTATGTCACCGTTGCTCTTAAGGCATTATTGATATCACCAAGGCAGATTTAAGCATTATCACGATTATCTACGGTATCTCGGTACAGTACGGGATGTGCGGCCAATATTTTTTCGAAATAGTCAATTACCTTTTCTAAATCTTCAATATACTTAAAACTATTATAAATCATTGTACAAGCTGTTGAATTTATTTTCTGTATATATTTATACTTTAGCCAGTGCTATTTTCTTTTGAGCTAGGCACATATATATTACTTTTCCTCTTCAGCGAGAGCCGCTACTATAACGAGGGCCCGGCCATATCACATTTAATACACAACCAATGCAAATTTTTAAACAAATGGGTAGAAAAATTGACATCGTTTATCATTCCATGGAACCCAAGACGCCGATGAATCCACGAGGATTTATGGATTTTTCAATAAATAGTTTTCTGGGCCATGCCGTACCACTGGTGAACGCAGACCTATTTATTTGCATTATCCATACACATTAACACTCCATAACTAAGCTAAATAGAGTTAGAAATAACAGCTAGAACTAGAAACAAAAGTTAGAAATAGCATCAATTAACTAAGAATATAATATTAAATATTATGACGATATTAAATAAACTGAATTACTGTTATGGGAGTGAGACGCATTATTGGAATATTTTTTTAGAACAATCTTCAATCAATAGATTGAGTTAATTTTTTCAAAATTGAAAATATGTGAAGTATTTAAAAAATGTTCCTTCGGAATTCTCAAATAAGGCAATTCCCTATTCAAAAAAATTGTTAATAACTTTAAATTATTGATATCAATCGAAAATATTAGCAGTGCCATATTTAAAGATAGGATTCACTGAAAGTCAGTGGTGCGTGCGATTTTAGAAAAAGGGCAATATCCATAAAAATATATTGCGACAACCCTCCTTTAATCATTATTATTTTTAATTAGAATCAATTTTTTTCTTTTACATTCGTGACACAAATTGATCTGGTATTGCCATTTTTTTTGTATTGCCGCAAATAGATATTTTTTCTTCAATTTACATATGGTAAATATAAATAGAGCTCTTAATAACAACGCGTTCAGAAACTACGAAATAGATATGTGACTTTACATAACATTTTCAATAATATACTTAAATTAAATTAACTCCGTTCATTGTTGTTACACACTTGTTTATTGCCTTCTGTTGTCTATAGCATACACTATCTATATAACACGAACTCTGAAGTATAAAATGTACGTGATAAACATTGATATAATTTCACATAAATATGGAATTTTCCTACCCCTACAACAAATTTTTATATTAATAGCTTTTCGTCAACTAACTTTGGAAACCGTCGATACATATTTCTGTTCGTAATATTCACCATCCGATAGAATATTATTGCGAAGCGTTTATTATTATTGTAATTCTAACAATACAGACAGTCACATCAACGGTATTACAAGGGTGTTTAAATTAAAAATATAAAATATTAGTGGACGTATAAAACTATGTGAAAAGGTCGTAAACATAACCTACATTAATTATTACCTATGACAATAAAAATACAATAGATCAAGTGACTTCATCTGCAGTACCATCGGTATCAAGACTATTGTCGTTCCATTGCCAGATACAGGACTCTTCTCAGAATGAGAGGGATGAGGCCAGTCTGCCGTGCTTGCCAAGTGCGGGTTGCGGGCTTCACAGCCCTTACAAAACATTATGGAGAAATCTAACGTGTGCATGTTTCCTCACAATATTTCCTTCAACGTTACAACAAGTGTTATTAAATCATAAAACGCAAGCTTTTCAGTAGCCTGAATTCTTAACGTGAATATTCATTAGTAAAATTATGATTAAAATAAAAGTCTTAATAATTTAAAACTAAATGTAGCGATTCATAATACTAAAAATTTACAAATAAACGATAATAGTACCAATTATATCCATATATGATTATGAGATTTTTGTGAAATCGATTATTTTACTACGGCATTATCGCGTTACTTGGTAATTAAATATCATTACAATTCATCTTAAGAAATGGCAGTTCACCTTATGAACCCGTCAGCTGAAACCGAATATCAAGGAGATTGCATTATTTCATCTAATCGTGCCTTAAAGCCTAAAAATTAAACTATTGCCAGAAAATATTAAACTACTAACATACTCCATAGGACGTAATTAAAATTATATTAATCAACAAAATATGTTTATGCATTTCTATCAACCAGTATGACAATGTTGAC
>DWEE01000489.1:0-17004 GCA_018245755.1 Parelbella macleannani | reverse complement strand
GATTGGAAAACTACCGCAACGATTTTACATAAAAAACATCGTATGTACACGTGATATTTCTAAACAAATATATTAGAAGTTATCTTAATTTTCTGTGTTTAATATAGGTTTCAAATCTTTTTTGTTGGGTAGCCTTGAGTCTTTAGGCCGGGGAAGTTGTAAGCTATGTAATAACTGGGCATGTTTATTTATATATTTGGGACATCAGTTGAATATAGACCCCGCCGGTAATGCGAATTGTTGAAATATCTCGACACCCATCAGATGGCCGATTGGCGCGTTGGAGCGAGAAATTGGCAGGAGTGATAGAATAGTCATAGCTTCATGTCGGAAGCCAAGATTGGTATATAACGGAATAAACATGTGTAGATCGTATCAGTTTCTTAGATGATGATATTATTATCATTACTAGTCTGCTTTTAGTATAACTGGTGAAATGTCGGAGTGTACTACATTCTTCTGTTTACCTTCTGGGAGATACAGGCGTGATGTTGTCATGTTATTACGAGTATTCCATTATTACTATTGTAACATCAATCCTTATATTGTTCCTCTATCGAGCAAGTGTCTCATCTTAGAGAGCGAGAAGGGTTAAGGTCATGGATCATAAATGCTACTGTACAGATAGACACAACAATAATAGTTATATCAGGGACACGGATAAATGGTTATCTATGAACAAACAGAACGAACTGACGCAATCGATAAATATTTTAACGAGACCTATTGATAAACGATATTATTGGTATAATAAATTGAGAGTGAGGGAGAGAGAGAGAGAGAGCTTAATAGAGACCGATAACGTTGCGGGCACTGGCAACATTCCGAACAAACGAATAATGACGAATATGTTATAATGTGTAATTATCTACCATGTTCTAAATTTAAAATTATTCTTGTCTAAGCATTGGAAACATGATTGATTTTTTACATGAAGACAGTAGCAAACGAACAGGCACCAGTCAGAAGTGGCGCTGCCGACTTTGAAGAGGGCTGTACGAATATCAGTTGGTATACCAATTGGTAGACTAACGAAGACAAAAAAGGCAGATGACCCCTCGACAAAAGTCTATGGATTCGGATGCGGCAGTAAAAATCGACGTCAGAGATAGAATATTTATAATAAAACACCTATATATATACTATATCTATTGTTATATACATTTGCACATATAATATACTAATAGCTGTGCATATCATTTAGCGCGTCATGACCGCAGCACGACCCACGGCCGTGATCGAAATGCAATACGGGATGCAGTTACACATTACAGTGCAAGAACACTGGCTGTCAAGTGCGTCGATCCCACAGTTGCATTTAAGTACTCGTAAATAAACAAATAAATAAAACTATTTCAGTCACTGTTAATTCCTTTCATTGTTTATACACTAATTTTGCAATAATTACAATGATTGTGACGAGTAAAACTCGTTTGTTGCAGTACACGAATATTAAATCATAAAACCGAACTATATTTTTTAATTACAAAATATGTCGTGTATTTTTGTTTGGGTATGATTTGATAGCGAGTATAAATATCTTTTCATTATCGTTCAAATTGACATATGACTTTTGCGTAGATGCTGTTTTAAATTCTGCTAACAAGCCTCGCTCTGCAAAGTAGTAGTTTAGGAGGACATGGTATCAGCTACTAGTAATTAGTAGAATACATGACATTCCGAAAAATGTTTAATTAACAAAGTGTTTAGGTGAAACAGCCTGTTGGCTACCCGGCAGTTTCTCCGTATTTGCATACATACATATGTACATAGGAATATGTCCATTTATATATCAATAAATGACACGACTTATAGAAATGAATTTGGTTTACATCACAGGTGGAAGCGTTAAAAAATTGCGAAAAAGCTGTTATTCATACTCTTTCAAACCAAAACGCTAGAGGTCGAAACCCTCAGGGAACTTTTATCGATAGTCATGTATAAGTGGACATGGAAATGGCCTATAAAAGTGTTTAACTAGCGGATATCATGCTGAGTAATTCAAGGCAATTATAATTGTTATGTATGGCATTTAAACACAGGCATTTCAACGAAGGCCACCCTAAGCGTCAAATTTGTACAGCTATATTCTATATCTATTTTTTTTAGAAATATAAGGGTTTCTTGCCCTCTTACAAATGCGAGATATTATGTCTTAGGATACAATGGTTTATTATAATATCCTACATTATAATATTATGGACATATAGTATGTAACAATATATACATACTTTGTTTTATGACTTTATTTATTATAATATATGTTGATTTACGGCTAGGGAAACGCACAGATACCTCATATACCCAGCACTAAATCTGTCCCATAAGAAACTTCATATCCGCTACAAGCGTGACATTGCTACAATACCCGCTACCTTCTATCACTTACATCAGCTGTCATACACGTGTAGTTCATACAATGTTGCGAATCGTCGACAACCACGAGGCAATGAGTAAGTTATTTGTATGAAAACATTTTAAGAATAAACCTGTATACAACTAGTACCACCAACTTGGTACAAGTGCGTCGCACAGGTTGCTGTGTGCGATTCCTGGTACCACAGATAAACTTAAAATTATAAATTTTACTAGTGGGTACAAATCATTGTCCTTATGACGCATTCATAGCATAATTATGTCGTTCTGGAGTTGAAGACGTTTAGTAAGAATTGTAATTACGTCTTTAATATATTAACCTTTAATGAATGTAATCTCTTATAAGTCAGAATGTTTAACACTTTCCTATCTTCGTATTTACATTGAAGTTATTGAACAATTGTTTGATAAATATGGATATGTGTAGAACAAAGTAAGAAGGATGTCCTGGCATCCTAGACCCCAAACGAAGGGTTCTACTAAGCCCAAATTCAACACTCTATTTCCGATGGAATTTGAAATCTATTTATAAGTATTCAACATTTACCATTATCCACGCCCACCTCTCAACATCACAAGTACAATACAAACAGAAAGGTTCCAAGCAGCGCGGTTCGATCTCCTATTAGGAAGAAAAGGTCGACGTTAGAAGGTCACACGTTTATGGACATATTGGCCCTGAGAATATTTCGTAAGCGTATATACTTATACCATTATATTTCGATTGCCATAATAAGTGGATTTTTAACACCGATTTCGTAGACAAGAGTAGTTTAATCAGTATTAGTTATGTGTTTTATATGATGTGTTGATAGAGCGCATGTATTTAATGCGGGGTAAAAATGACTTATTTCTACCACTACCAGCTAATCAGTGCCGTGTATTTTTGTGCTAATATTTGACAAGTGGATTAGGTAAACATGAAAGAACTTGTGGTAAACAATGAAATACTTTTTATTTCATGAAAATTACAACATTTTTTAACTATTCGTTTATTACATATGTATTTATACTATTACAAACCTATTCGGTGAAAACGTAAATCAGAAAATATAATTATAAACAGTTTGACGATGACAAAGTTCCATACTCTGTCTTTCCTCTGCACAACCACACTAATCCATGTCTACTGATTTCCAGATAATATAAGTTTTATGTTCGAGGGCATCGATATGTACATTTTAATTGGAATTTGTCAAGATGAACATAGCACAGTTTCGCCGAAGAGGTTGGCCGAGTAGTCCTCCAACTTTTCATCAGTTGTTAAACGTCCCATGACATAGCGGGTGAGGCTATAGTCATACATCGGTTACAGATCCAGACTCCGAGGTATCACTAGGAAATGCAAATTAGGAAAACCCAATAATAATGTCATGATGCAAATAAATATTAGCAGATGTCTAGACAACAAGACATCGTCGAGAGTTAATTTAAATAATAATATATTATTCCCAGAACGCCTGTTTTTAATTATCAATTCTCAGCACATCGCATTCAGCGCATTATGCTTCCGAATGCAAACGCACACACATATTCACGTGTATATAAGTATGTACACTTTAAGTGAAACGGTCATAAATATAATGCTTTTCCACGTGTAGCCGAGTCAATTAAAAACAGAGTTATCACAACCATGTATGATTTCATTAACATTTTTGAACTTTGCACGTCAGCGCCACAAACAAAGCATAATTGGTAGATAATATAATTCTGTTACAAGCTTTGATGTCGTATTGGGGAGAAGACAACATATTGTTGCTGTTTTGTATATAATTAGAAGCACAACAACGCCGCGCGATTAGTGTCGCTACTTTGAGAAGGACCGTGATTGGCTAAGAAGACGAGTTATTGACCGTTTTAATGCTGTCTTCAATGAAGCTGGTTTTAGTATTTACCAACAATAATGGCCCTGTAAAATAATAAAAAAAGGACAAAAAGAACAACAACGAAAGTAAGAAAATGTAGGGAGGGAATGATAAAATCCTAAATAAAAAAAATAATCTAAAAAAAAAAAACAATAAAAAAAAAATCGAATTTAAATTCAGAGTTCAAATCCCAGATCTATTCCCGTTGCGATGTGGTGAATGCGTCATAAAATTTAACGCGAATGCATTAACAAGCAAATCAATACAAATCCACATCTCTGTACACGTGTAATCCCTTAACATAACAATCTCGCTACATGTTGTTGATATGTTGTACGCTGTTTATAAATCGTGATGCAATTTGTTATCGCGTCCCGATCCACGTGGCAATGTTACGTGTTTACGAGCAGTATTCAATATTAGATCCTCTTACATATGAACGCACCCACTTAAGAACGTGTAAACAATATTTTTATATACATACATATATGTGTACACAAGTCATAGTTAATGCCGATCTATTATTGGGGAGCCTTTGAGTTTGTTAATATGCAAGATATATTTAGGATTGCTACTTCTAGTAGTGGCTCGTAGTTTGGATCTGAGTACCTACGATGTATGGCGACAGGCTCACTATCTATTCTAAAATGAGACCTTAAACGTAACTGGTAATTATGTGGTAGAATATTACATTCATCTGCCTACCTTTCGGGATCACAGATGTGATGTTACGTTTGTTAATATATATAACATATAATTTCATTCTTTCATCACCTATATAAATAAAAGATAATTATCACTTTTATATCTCTTAAAACGCTCTCAGCGAAAGTGACAACACACAAGTCCACCATAAATTTTATTTGTTTATGGCTCATTCCTATAATATCACTTTCGATGCGGATTAACTGTTCTTTACGAAACGAATCGATTAAACGTGGCCACATTCACATTTAACACACGTACACGTACACACACACACACCCACACACACTCACACACACACACACACACACACACACACGCACACACACAGGCACACACACGCACGCACACACATAATCGAAAAGTTTTCAAGTGTTTGCAATAAAACTCTATTTTGGAGATACTAGGTAATACCTTCATGCGTAGAGCAGAATGGATGGTCTGACAATAAAATATGAGCAACACGCTAAAACCGGTTTTAGCTACCAAAATGCCGTATATGTAATGCAAATATTATTCTTAAGGATATTTTACGCATTATACAACAATGTATTATTATAACTATATGACTGAATTTAAATGCTTTTAAAATATCTTTACGAGTAACATACATGTATGTATGTAAATATATGTATGTACATATGTAGCTGACTTATTATCTGACTGTATATCGTCAGTGATAGAGCTATGGCGGGCACTAAGTACCTCTAAGGATATGGTACATTTGTATTATGTACGAGTACGTTAAGTTAAATTCAAAATATAACATCGCACTACCATCGAACGAATATGCAGATGAGTGGCACTCCCACTTTTGACCAGTTAAGTTACAAGTCCCATGGAAAAAGGGTGACGTAGGAAGCGTAGGCGATTTTAAACCTATTTTCCCGTAAAAAGATGTGAAATTACATGTAGAACATACCGGCACTCTGATTTCGCCAGCGGCCTCGTTACGATGGAGCTTAATTTGTAAAAGACATTTTAAGTAATCAAAACCTTGGGTAATATAGTGCCGTTCCATTTATAAAGAATACCTTGAGATATGGCGGCCCTGGCAATATTCTCTAAGCGCGCATTTATGTTAATGAGAGGAAGACAAAACCAAGTAATATATATTTTTCTTATATTTCAAAGAGAAGAAAAACAATATAGAGAATAAAGAGAGACAATATAGAGTATGAAGAAAGACAATATGGAGTATTGTTTGATCACAAATTAGATAGAGACTGCTATCGTAACCGGACAACTGATATATACTTGTAGAAACATGTTTTATATCCAGAGCAAATATTCTTTGCTCATCACCCAAATATGAGTGGGTTAGAATTGAAACTACGACCACCGGCTCAAGAGTTAGGTGCAACAGTTAGTCAAGTGGTAGGTACTCAGTACGTCAAGTCGTTACTTGACGAACGTGCTAGTTAGAAAAATAGAAAAGTTCACGTCAGCAACGGCCTGTAAAAGACGATAGTGCTTCCATCTAGGCGACAGTGCTGCCTTTCATTTTGCTCATATATTGTACGACTACCTGCTTAAAAAAAACGTCCAACCGTGTATGCTAGTTATATACATATAAACCAAGCATTACATGACAGGGTCTGCATTGACATCCGCATTGTCGTATAGTGAACATCATTTCAGAAGTATCGATAGTCATTGATCGCATTGTACTACACATATTCAATGGAGTAAATGCCATCCTACTCCGTATGTTGTTCGAATTAATAGGTATCATTATATACTTGTTAGTAGCCGTAAATGTCGTCACAGACGGAGCTATACTATAGCAAGGTATATTATTATATAAGTACATATTTGAATATGTTTTCTATATTAGCGTTCGAACAACAGCACAAGTAGATCACTATAAATACAGATCCTTCTTACGTAGTAATGTAACAAGATATAACAAGACATTATAGACATAATGACCGCAAACATACATTATAGCATAGTTGCCGTCTGTGATAGTCTGGCATAATATATAAAAGATATAGTACAATATATTAATATTTATTATAGCTCCATCTGTGGCCACTTTGAACATTTCAAGTACCGTTGAAAACGAAGACAGACAAACGTACGTTCGTTTTCGATTATATCCCGCCCGATTAGCAATGTCACTTCACGCTTACTTAACTCTTCAATGTGGCTGGTTCATTTAAAATAGCCGAGCTATACTACTCGAAGACAGGTTGCATATGCGATGCGCTAAATTAAACGCGAGGTTAGTGACCCTTGGGATAATTGTTCGATGTTAAATAATCTTGTTTTTTTGGAAGGTGAGGGGGGGGGGGGGGGGGGGTTAGTTTGAAAGAACAATTAAGGCACTCCGAATATTGTATACTTTTCGTTATAAAATATTCAAGTATCTTTCTGAATGCATTGTATTTTTATGTGTATAAGATTGTGTTAAAAGCCGCAACCGTAATAAAAAAAATTTTTAAAGTCAATGTAGACAAGAAGTACATGAAATGTCATTAAGTACAAATTTTTTCACGGTCATCGCGTAACCACATGTTTACTGTTGGTTACGTAAGCAGGCAAACTAGCACAATGAAGTTCAATAATAGTTCAAGTTGAATAATTGTAACATTTTATATGCATGTATGTACATATGTAACACATGTAAAACAAACGCAGAAGTCTTCATTATTTTTCTATCATTCTTGCATAAGAGTAATCTAAATTTCACTGGACAATTGAAATTACATATACGTATTTCCGAACCAAACATGACGATTATGATGATGAAACAAAGAAAAACAATTTCTTCAATTTTTTTAATCGAATCAATATTTTCAATCGTAACATCTAAGCTAATAAATATACTTCATTAACATTTCGAAGGCATGATCGGGAAAAATGATAAGGTGCGGAAAATCCGGTGTATTAACAGTTAATCTATGTAGGTATATTTAGAAAACATTTATTTACACTCGGGGACTACCACAACACGTACATATTGAACATGTGGACATCATATAAAAAAATATATTGTCGGGCGAGCGCTGAAGTACGAAATACAAATCCATTAGCCTACATCGACAAAAAAAATCATAAGTCATTAAAATCGCACTTGGGATAGTAGTGTGTAGTCTTTTATAAACATTTCGGAATTCGTTCCGCGACCGTCGCCCACCGAAATAGATCAACGGCAACTACGATTTTAACACCTATTTATAAGCTACGCCGACCTTATTCCGCATCTATTGTAGTTAAAACGACCAATAAAAAATGAATTGATCGTTTATATTGGACACCGTTCAAGAAGCGGAGATATTGTAAATGATAGTGCCTCAGTGCTCTTTTCTACGGCACAATACAATCACTCCCAACTGAAATGAAAGATGAAACGTAGGAGTGTGATGTTGTCCTCCACCTATCCCTCTGGGAGATATGGTCGCATTGTTATAACATTAGGTTACTTATTTCAAATCTAAAATGAAATACAATATGATGTAGTCAACGATAAGTCTAACACCCTATCTCAGTCTACTGCTGGACACAGCCCTTCTCTAATGAACGTCATTGCCCTCTGTTTTTTGCTTGCCGCGTCCAGCTATAACAATCAAGATAACTTGTGAATACAGAGTGTATTCACAAGTTATCTTTTAAGCTTTTTAGGAAAATCAAACACGGTTTCATCTTTAAATACTCTGCAAGTACAGCAGAACGTGTTCGTATATAAAAAATAACTTTAATACATTTCAATAAAGGATATTTTGTCAGTTTTCTCTGTAGGTACTCTACCAATCTGCGTACTATTCACGGAGCTTCAGCAATTCCGGGAGAGACTAATGCTTGCTAATAGAATGTGAAAAGGATTGCAGTCTGAGGGCTTTAAATTCTATTTAGCGAATGAGATTTAGAAATATCGTAAATAGAACAGAATTTTATCAGTAGTCTTCTTTTTTTGCTAATTCTAATCGATGAAGCAATAATATTGACTTTTATGGACCGAACCGCGGCAACTGTTCGAATGGCATGCGTTTGAAAAAGCGGTTTATTTTAAGGTCGTCACAGACGGAGCTGTAATATATATTAATATACTATGCTATGTCTCACTGAAGGATAGAATCAGAAATGATACTATGCGACAGAGAACCATAATCATCGACATAGCTTAGAGCAAAACATAAGCAAAGTATTAGCTCGCTGAAGCGGCAATGGGCTGGGCATATCTGCCGAAGAACCGACAACCGGTGGAGTAGACGAGTTCTAGAGTGGAGACAGCGATTCGGGACACGTTGTGTAAGATGCCCTCCTGCAAAAGGCTGCAGGCAGATGCTGGATGTGACAAGCCGAGGACAGGACGCGATGGCGATGAGGCCTGTGTCCAGCAGTGGACTGAGATAGGCTGATGACGATGACGATGACGATAACAATGCTATAATATGTATTAACCCTACCACCCCAGACGGTTAGTATATTATTATATACCTAACATGTTTGCAGTCACTTTCTGCTCAATAATATGTGTTGCTATATCGAGATATGTCTTGCTATATAATTATCGCTATGTGTTCAATCTATATTAAATATTAAATTATATCCGAATATGCCTTGTTGTAATATATATTATAGCTCCGTTTGTGAATACAGACTTTAATATAGAGCCTTTAAAATCTTTGATGTAGAGGCAATTCTAAATTCTACCGTCGATGAGGAAATGTTGTTCTCGTGGGCGTGACCTCATTGTCATGTACGACCTGCCTAACACAATATAACTTATTCGTTCAAGTATATTATAATGACAGATTTGCGACATCAACGATTAGAAAATGATATTTAATTTCATTTAAATACAAAACACATATCATAACTTCGCCAATGTTTTGTTATATTTACCATTGGAGCTGTTTTCTGCAAACCCCAGACCTAATGACCAGCTTAGCAAAATATGCATTCCTAACACCAAACCTACAAGTATCGGTTAAGCAAAATGTTGTACATTTCTGCTTAATCAGAACGTTATATCACAACAGTAGAAGCTCATATCTAATATAGATTGATAGTATCGAGCTAAGGTCAGCATTGTTCATTGGCAGGTTTGTTCGTAACAATTGTTACGTTATTATGTAAATTGATACCGGTTTGACCGTTTCGCTGGTAACTTTCCGATATATGTATATATGTATAACATTTATGTATATTAACGTATGTATTGAGTATATTAAAGTTAAGCATATAATTAAAACGAGGAATGGCGTCCGTTTGTACAAATATTATTGAAATTTTATTCAATATCAATTATTTATATGTATTAATATATGTATTTAATTCAGATTAAACTCCTCATACCGAGAGAACACGCGATTCCAACTGCGGAAAGATAAAAGGATTGTTGATGGCGAATGTAATGAATGTTATTATTTTCTAATCTTTTGCCGTTAGTAGAGAGGGACATTTGTTAGTTAAAGTTCATACAGAGAGCGAGTCCAAGGAATTAAAATTCATCTATGTATTACAAATACACAAAATAAAATAAAACACTCATTATTTTCGTTTATTCCGTCGATGTCGAACACAATAGGCTGCGGTCCAACAGTAGCGCAGAATGCAGTTTTGAAAAGCATATGTTTTGTTTATAAGTTTTTGATCTCAATAACGTTTCAACCCAACATTTCATAAATCACTCTCCAATTTCGACCACCGTCGGACCACTTAGTTCGTATTCTTAGACGATTCGTTATACTTACACTTTTGAAGGTACGTTGACTCTGGTCGCGATACATTAGTACAATACACTTGCCAAGAATATAAACCTTTGTGTGAAGTTTCCGGCATTGACCGGGATGAGTAATGTTGTCGCTGTGGGAATGGAATATCTGTCAATGTCAGACGAATATTTTGAGTGAATAACCCCATGAGGGAGTCAGAAGTCTTCAAAAGCGGCGCGCCTATAGGAAAAGAGTGATGAAAATAGAATAAGCATGTCAGGTCTCTGATATTTATATTAGAGACATTTTGCACTCGATGCTCTCCGTCTACCCCGCAAGGGATTTGACGTAATGGTATAATAAAAAAAAATTAGGACAAACTGCGTTTCTGTTAAAGAGGTCGTATTTATATAACACAAGACGGAAGAGTTAGATTACTGAGAAACGCTCGTTGCAATGTAGTAACAAAACTCTTGGAAACTCGTCATCACATTAGCGGAATTCGCGCAAGTATATGTCACCAGTAATTTGTCAAGTTAGCGGTTATCACAAATCAATAAACCTAACATCGTCAACATAAACGATTCTGTTCGTTTTACCATTGGTCTCTTCACAGACTGAGAAGAATCGAGGTTGGTAGGTACGATACCGTCGTCATGATGTTTAGAGCATATTGTGGGGGACTCCATGGTGTTCAAGTTCTTGACAAATCTGCACTTGGTCAGCGTGACAGGCTATGGTCTTAGCTTTTAAAATTCTCAGTAGTAATAATACATGTTGAAAATTGGAACGATACGACGAACCATAAACGGATTCATTATATTATTGATGATAATATGAAATTAAAAACAGACGGGGAAAAACGAGAAAAGGGTAGTTTTAAAACCTACTAAGTTACCCGTCGATATTTGTTATATTTATAGTAAATAAGTTGTCTGCATCTACTAGGTCTTGTCCAGCACATCGCACCTTTACAAACAAATCGATAAAATTTCAATTACTTAAATTCAAATATAATTTTTACAGCTCTATTCATTACACACCTACTGGCATTAAAATTGTATATACATACACATACACTTATAAAGTATATACAGCATACATTTTTGTAGATGTAGTAAGATGTAGGAAGGTCATGCACTATTGTAGCATTGTATGAATGAATTCATTATCTTCGAACGCCCCTCAGTCTTTAGGTCGGGAAAAACGACGACAGAAAAAAGTTTCCAACTCGCATTGTGCGAACGTGAAAATCGTACAGAAAGAGTAACGACTAGCCGTTATCGAAGCAACGAGACAGCGTGGCAATGACGAATCACGTCTTTAACACGTGTTGATACCGGATCGTAACTGGTATTTTTAGTGTTATCGATGGTATCGCGTGAAAATCCTCGGATAGCGCGGATAACGCGTCCACAGCTGGATAAGTCGAAGAAATTTATACAACTGCGCTACGGGCAATGACCCTGCTCGGTTTTTATTTTGTTCGTTTCAGTATCGTTAAATTCGCCGTTTTAAAAAAAATATATTCGTTAAATATGTATAATAGTCACCTGTATAAATATGTATCGGCTTAACTCGCGTACCTTTATTTTTTGGTATAGGTCGAATTGTTTCAGACCTACACGAGGTCCGTGTTCATGAAGTCCAGCAAATTGCAATTTAATAGTAAAAGAGCTTGTACACTATTAACTATTTATATACACAATTTTTTTTACAAAAAAACGATCCATACTCGTTCAATCCATATTTACCACCAACGTGTCTACATATTTAATATAGACGTATTTTCATTAAAAAAGAAAAAAAAACGAAAAACAGACATGAGTAAGTAATTCATACCAAAAATAAAGCAAAAGAATAATATATTTAATAGAAGCTTATTGTACAATTCCCTATTGTCCCGTTAGCACAACGGTATATTTTCTTCAAATTCAAAAGGGACTATTGTTGGAATTAAGCTCTTTCACCCGAGAAAGTAAACGTCAAAATCGTTTCATAATGGTCGGAGATATTGTATCATATACACACAAAGAAATGTACAGTTGAATTGAGAGCTTTGTAATTTTATGTCTGTTAAACGATTGACGCACATATACAACAATATCATTCTAAATCTCAAATATTAGTAGCTACTTCTACCCCTATGGCTAGATTGTTATTAATTTCGACCTGACGCTTCAAAGGGGTGGCATCCCTATCAATCAAGCCGCATTTTAAACACGGAATTTTTACAGATTTTAGGTACACAAATATGTAATTTGTATACAAATAAAATACAAAAGAACACCTTTTTATCAAAGAAATTACACGTGTAACTTCAGCTGTCCCAGATAACAATGAATATATTTATTTACATTTACATTTTCTCGGTACAACAACGATTAACACTCTACTAGAACGAAGACCGAGAGTTTTTCTCTGTATGCGATTTCCTCTTAGTAAAATACACCAATATAAAATGTGAACGAAAAGCAATTGACCTTGATACCTTGTATGTTTTTATTTCAAGATGACACAAACACATTCAACTTGAACGACGAACTGGTTATTTTAGAAAAAAAAATAGTTTTTGACTCTGATCAATATAATAAATTTACCATTTTTGTTCATTTTTAATTTTTTTACACTTACGTCACGCCGCTGGCTGTATGGTGATGACGGTGATGGCGGACTGATGATTTCATATGTTAAAGTGATAATTTCATTAGTACCAGTGCATCAAATCGTACCAGTATATACATATAAACTTAATATTGAGTATTAACAGAGGAAACAGCGAAGAGAAATCGACTACACTCGAGTTTCTACCGATTAGACTATTACTGTGACAGTTAATATATTGGACAGATATGTTAAAACCCTCTTGAGATTTCAGACAATGACGTGTGACAGACGAACTGTCAAAATAATCAACGCTAAACGAGAGCGAACATATTGTAAGCCTGACATTTGACACTAAAATTAAATTAATTTTCAACCTGAGTTATCAATGTCGATCATTTTTGTTATTCTATACATATTTTAATGACAAATATCACATCACGCCTGTATGTTCCTTAAGGGATCAGCAGAGGAATGTAGCATTCCCATTACTTTTGAGTAATGTTATAGGTTCCATGTGACAGGGCTTGAGCTTATTGACATACACCAGGTTCAAATCCAATCTCCGGTCCCATACTGACAATTTCAAGTCAGAAAACCCAAATATTTCTCACTTCTCACGCTCTTCTTTCTAATACTGAGAGAAACATTATCATGTTATCTCTCGAGATGAATGAACCAATCTCTAAGCGCCACTTCTAACTAGCAACATAGCAGAAAACTCCACGACCTTCGCATGAGTGCCGTTTATAAC
Source organism: Parelbella macleannani (assembly GCA_018245755.1). Lineage (NCBI taxonomy): Eukaryota > Metazoa > Arthropoda > Insecta > Lepidoptera > Hesperiidae > Parelbella > Parelbella macleannani. The sequence continues at coordinate 3,037 of DWEE01000489.1, read as the reverse complement.
AAATCGCTACCGATAACACCTTCGATTACTTACAAAAACGACATGCAAGGATCCGATTAAATGATTCCGTTCTCAGTTTACCGATAAAACGTGTCTGAAAGATCTTCAAGGAAACCAAAAGTTACATACACCTGATAACTAGTCACTAATTAAACGAGGCCTATCTCGGGTAGATGACGATGATATTCATTTATCGCGATCAACGTTCCGTCGGCTTAAATTTTGATAACTCTTAATTGCCAAAGAACTATTATCAAAATTGTTCTTGCAAATAAAGACATTATAATATAATTTAAAACAAATTGTGAATCAATTGTTTTACGATATATCATTTAAGCGAGCAAAACTGAAATAACAAATATTTTTCTCAAAATAAAGCAGGAAGTTAAAAGATTCTTGCACCCCACAAAGTACATATGTGGATGGATAGCGAGACATATCTCGGTATAGCAAGACATTTATTGACGATCTTTAGCGTCATCTCCCTCCCTCTTTCTTATCATATCATAATACTCATAAATATAAACCGTTAGTTTTTTAACGTGAATGAAATCGAGAGTTATTCAAACAGCGCGAAAGACGATAATGTTATAACCAAATGCTTACAACTAAGGCAAAAAATATACATACGTCGATTCAAATAACAGCCTAGCACAGCATAAACGATTGAAACTGAACAGCTACTTAAATATTTGCGGAAGGCGGAAGGAGGAAGATATCGAAGATATCAAATTGAAATTGGTATTACAGAACATCATGACTGTATTTCCCCGAAGGGACAGGCAGAGGAGCGAAGTACTCGCACATTTCACCCGTTTTATAATACGTCCCATGGAAAATGGGGTGAATGTATTGCCGTACGCCAGATATAAGTTACCAATGTAATAATAGTAATATAAATAATAATAATACGTAACATCACGCCTGTAATCCCCGAAGGGGTAGGCAGAGGCCTGTGATACACCCCCACGTTTCACCAATTACGTTTAAGTCCCATGAAATAGGTGGTGAGCCTATTGCCACACACCGGACACAGATCCAGACTCCGAGTCAGTACTAGAAATTCTAATTTAGAAAAATCCAATAGTACCGTAACCGGGATTTGAACCCAGGACCTCTCGATAGGCAGCCGCGCTTGCAACCCCGCTCGACCAACGAGGCAGTCAATATAATAATAATAGACAATAGAAATAATCAAATAGCTTATATTCGCTGTACAGATGATGAAACAACCTGCTAAATAGATAGCAAACAGCGATTGTCCGCGCCAAGGTGTTCCGGCCACTGGTCGCGCCCAGTAATGTTTACCGAGATTTAATACTAGACTCGAATAACATTTACGCCAATGTGTGCATTTCGTACACGTTTAGATATATCTATCATTAGTCAATTAATCTAGAATGTTCTACACACATTACTATAAGGTATTTCTAACTCGAAATACCAGTAGGAGCTTCAAGGGGATTCGTTCTCCGTGTTATCAATAGTCTCACCCCCTGACCCATGAGACTTACGTATATCATAACTGAGGAAAATTCGGAATACAGCACTCTTATGCCTACCTCTTAGCAGAAAAACAGGACTAATCTTATGTTTCATCTCTACTATGTACTTCTACTACTACAATATCTCCACTGTGCTCTACATAAATAACTCTAGAACGAATATATTGTAAGCATTGATTCGCGCGATATTACACGTGTAATAAATTATTAAAATAGCTCAAAAAGCGAACTATGTATAATAAAACAGTCTATATCGTATGAGGATTGTATAAACAGAACATCATTCAAATTGCTAACGTAGCGATTCGGGCGATAATCGGTCAAGTTGTTTCAGTGCTACGTCACCGTTAATTAACTGAAGTCAGTAGAAAAAATAAACTTTGACCGTATTCTAGTAAACATAATCTATCAGGTACGGACCACGTGTTGAGGAATATTAATGTACAACAATATTGCGGTTGATTCTAGCAATATTAAATATTAGATAATATACTTGATGAATAAATGATTTCAATGAATATTAAATGTGTTACGAGAGAACTTGATGGAATATTTTCTTCACGAATTCGTTTGTTTATTTATAAGGTAGAGTAAATAAATAATAAATTGGTATTAAAAAAATAAGTTTATTATGTTTCACGGCTCGACTATGTTCATATTGTCAAAAAGAAATCCATGAAATTTTTTTTAACAATCATCATTATCATTGTCGTTGCCATCATCATCATTGATACTTTTATTTCTCTTTTATCGGATTCCATATACCTATTTCTCGCAGCTACTCGTACCTTTTTGTATGTAATCTATTTCTAATTTCATGATCACCGGCCTTTTTATCGTTACGCTGTTGGATATGGGTTTCCACAGAGTACGAGAAGTGTTAAAGCCATAGTCTACCACGCTTACCAAGGGCGGATTATAAAGCTTCATACGCATTAGAGAACATTGTAGAACACTAACGAGCTTAAGTAACGTCATCACTGTATTTTCCTTCGCCTTTTGCGTTAACAAAATATAGGTAAACGTATACATGTATAATTTATTATATAAATATGATATTATCATATATTATTGTTCATGTATGGGCACACGTGGACGTCGCGCGAGTGGTCTCGTATTGTGTGCCCGAAATAGCCGTTTGATGATAATTTATTTAACGTTTTAGGTGGCTTTCACATATACCGTTATGCCTTTTATATCACAGACATTAATTACACCATAACATAGACTTTAACAAACTATAGAGAGTATTGCCAAAAACAGTAACTCATGGGTAAAATGTTGTGTATATTTCTACATTAGAAAATTATATTAAATATGATCTTAATTATATTGTCACATTATCGAAATATAAACCATAAAAACGTAACGTCACGCCTACATACCCCCGAAGGAGTAGGCAAAGAAGTTTTCCAAGAAGAATTTCAAGGAACTTAAACGTTTCACCAATTACATTTAAGTCCCATGGAATAGGTGGTGAGCCTACTGCCGTACACCGGACAAAATTCAGGCTCCGAGTCACTACTAAAAAC
>DWEE01000488.1:0-17007 GCA_018245755.1 Parelbella macleannani | reverse complement strand
GATTGGTCCGAAACTAATTGAACTATAAGTTGAAAACATATTTGAGTTAAACAAACCGTTTAACCAATTTATTAGTAATAGATCAATTATTTACATTTAGTTCAGTTATTTTTTACTGTTTATAAATACATCATCATCATCATCATCATTAGCCTATTTTAGGGCCTGTTCTCAGCTTGCCGCATTTAACTTCTGCTTGCAGCCTTTCGCAGATGGTCATCCCATCTGGCCGGAAGGCGTTCTATATATTATTGGCTCATACTAAATATAAAAAGTGTCCGAATTTTTAAAAAACGAATTCCGTTACCGTATCTCTGACGCACGTCACGAGTCGTGCAGCGAGCATCAGCTCGCGAGTTTTCACTTTTATTCACAGATGAGCCATCTCTGACTGCTTAGCATGCATGAATTCGGGTGTAATAACCGAAGACATGTTTTCATTGCATTATTTATGAGATCGTGTGTTCCACCGATCTCACTAAATTGTCACACGATCAAATCTTACCGGCGCGGTTGCAGTATTGTTACATCATGGAAGTATTTATATAAACTCGTTATAAGCACTCGTTTAAATTATTTCATGTTCTCTCTGCAATTGTTAGCGCATTTTAAAATACATTTTCCTAGATTTGTCATATTTTATTCTATGATCCTCACGTGTAAATAAATTAATTATAATCGCTCTTGAATGTAATGTATAGTGACTTACGTAAACGAACATCTCTTTGCAAATATAATAGACAATTTCATATTTATTTATTCATTTATTAAGATCACTGAATAGTGCTTCCGCTTATTATGTGCGCGCTTAGTGTATAAATATGAATAAATTCTCTGTTAACAGATTGAAGAGTTGAATTCATAGAAATTATTCACAGGTCTAAAATATAACAAAATGTAATTGAATATTATTTATAACAAAATGTAATTTGGCCGTTACTTGAGGTTAATATATTGTTAAAAATAATTTTAGTTGATTTTTACGATTCTCATATACGTTGTGCACTATGATTACACAATTATAGATCATATTTTTGTTTATTGGTTCGCCTTATTGCACCGTTGTAGGTACTTTTTATCGATGTGTATTTTCAGTGGGACTTTTGAAACAGGTCTTCTAATAATAAAATCTTTCATACTTAACTTACAGTAGGTCGTCTTAGTACATTTTTTCATTAAAAAAAATTGTTCAATATTTAAAGCGATACAAAGTTCACCGGGTCCGCTAGAAATATATAAAACATAAGCCAATGTCCACAAACACGGTGTTTAATATGCAAATGAACAGGAAAAAGTGAAAATCGTTTCTGCACAGCCTGTCTCACGCAGTTATCTCGGTATCAATACCCGATCTGAAGGGGAAAATAGAATTATCCGCTTCTGAATATTACCATGCAAAGTTTCCTTAATAAATCAGTATAACATGCAACTAGTTTGCTACTGTTCGCGGTTACATTTCCGCAGCTCCACCTTTATCATATTCATAGGCGGGTAAAAGTGACAACTAGATAATATATTAAACGACAAATACATGTTAACAGAATTTTGTATGATTTTATTTCAACTCTGCACGGACTCACCAATATTAAAATTATTGTTTTCGAAATAAAAATGACTATGTAATCGGACGGTGTGATAATTAATAGTCAAAAACCGATGTGAAAATTTCGTTAGTAACAAAATAGTAAGAAATGAATTTGTCGAATTTCAGTTCCAAGTTCAGGATTCTAAAAAAATAAGTTGGGTTGATTTGGTTGTGTTCTACTTTATTTGAATTGGATTGGGTTAAGTTAGATTACGTTAATTTGAGAGTTAATTAATAGATTACGAAGTGATCTTATCCACCAACACAGCTGTCACACCTGTGTTTGAGCAACAGTGATGAAATAATTAATTTACTTATGAACATTTTACTATTAAATGTCTCGCGTCTCGGCTTAACGCAAGTGTGTTTAACGCATAAGCTCCCGTCGATCGCGGTCACGGCGGAGACTGATCACTAGTTATATTCATATATTTTAAGTACAGATGGTACGAGAGTCATTTGTCATTGTCTCTCTTTGATTATTAAAGAGCCAGTGACCTGCGAAATGACTACGTGGAACTATAAGTATAGTAACAAACGCTTAATCAAACACATCGTATAAAACTTAATAATCATCAGTTCTAATACATGGCCTCTATTATTCACTCCCCTGGAAACTTGTTCGCTACGATATTAATGAACTATTGGACGTCAGAACAATGAATGGTCTATTATTGTAATCAAATATCGATAACGTTTACTAATGCGTTAAAATTACTGCCATAGCGACAAGTAATAATCACAATTTATTGAAAATGAAAGTAACTGAATATCCACGCTATTATTTTATAGTAGCAGTAACCCACCGCTAGAGGGCACCAGTTGTACAAGATGAAAACCAATGATAGGCGTTGCAAGGAACCTCGATCATTATACTCGTATTTCCGGAAAGGTATTTGTAAAAGAATCGTTTTAAATAATCAATATTAAGTATCTTGGAAACGGAGCGTGCTGGTCGTTTTTCAAATTAGCTGGGAAATTGGCCTGTCAATATCATTTAAATCAACTGTTACAACTCATATCAACGCCGCAATTTGTCAACATATACGAAATTGATAAGTTTTGCATTCAAAATCGTTTGCATAAATCGATTTCTGGACCCATGTAACTGTTAAGGCTACAGTTATCATCAAATAAATCTACCTTAGTAAAACTAATAACATATACGATTCTATAGAAAAACAAATAAACAATATTTTAATGGTGTTAGATCCATGATTGCACACGCTGCCTTTGGTTTTAAAGTGTTTGTATTAAACAATTTCTTGAATCATATTCAAACTTACTATGAGCAGTATTGATAGTTGGCGGGAAAACGAAGTATCGCGTCATTAGTAGTGATAAGCGCCATCTAGCGATATAATAAATTACTACGAATACAAGCACCAAAATATTTCTTTTTAATTTAAGCGACAGTACCGCCATCTATTCGCTCAGATGAACTTATAACGGTTTATCCGTAGTGAAAGACTAGTTCGTATGATGTTTAAAATTATTGACCGTGTCCATAGATGGCAGTGATTAGTTATTGGCCCAGTGTTCCATTGGATACTGACTTTTATTACTGAACCTAGTTGTGGGTTCAATTCATCCAGATCAAATATGTGTGCAATGAATACGCATATTAGTATTGCTTATATTGCTATTATAAATACGTATACCTATTAATCAATTACTTAAGTGAAATAAAAATCTAAGTAATAATTACAATGATAATTCGTTAAACTTTGTATATTACTTGAGTTATACCTAATTGTTTTAGGTAATTAAAGTGGACAAATTTTCATTTCAAAATTTACTTGTCTAGCATTGCCTGCGAACTGGTATTGTACTCTATGTATTAAGCAGTTTCCTGCCGCCTTCTTAGGACTATTTTGGAACCATTATTCCTAAGCGAAGCTGATCCCGCGTTAAGCATAAAAAAATTAAATAAAACAAACGCCACATTTTCACTTCAGCTTAAGCTCTTCAGTCCTTAGAAATAATCAACAATGCAGTAAGGAATGACCTTGTCCTTTATAAATTTCATCATCACAGGTAGAGAGACCTCATTCTTCTCTAAATAGAATATAAGAGTCAATGTTTTGCATTGGAGAAATTACACCAAGAAACGAGATAACTGACCTAACAATGCTATTCCCACAATCCTATACGGAGTACCTAGCTATGCGGTAGATCATAGCGGCCAATCATGACTGCTACTTGGTCGCATACTTACACACATTCATACATACATACACATGAATAAAGATCCTACATGTCGATTTGCTTTATATCAGTCCTGTTTAAAGAATTTCGTACGTGCAGCAATCTCTAGAATTAGTACATATATTTATAGACGTATTATATTAATATGTCTTTGGGTCTTGGTGTCTATTAGGTCTTTTGTATTTTCTAGACAGATATTATTCATAAAACGAAGTGTAATACACTCCCACGTTTCACCAGCTACTTTTAAGTCCCATAGAATAGATGGTGAGCCTATTGCCATACACCGGGCACAATTCCAGACTTCAAGTCACTAATAGAAATTCTAAATTATAGAAATCCTATAGTACCCGCCCCGGGATTTGAACCCAGTACCTCCTGATCGGCAATCGCGCTTGGAACCCCTCGACCAAGAGGCAGTCAAAGTGCCGCCAAATTTTCAATTGTAATGATTAATAAGGCTGTCATATAAGAATGTGTAAACACACAATACAATTTTAGATTCATAAAACCCCTGATAGCACTGTCTTCTCTTTGTAAATATTGGAAAATATTTATTAATTTATTCTCATATAAAAGACATCAACGAACTCAATTGATTATAAGTACTTTAATCAAATGAATAATTAAGAAAATAAATAATTGGAAGGTCTGTTGTTTAATTATAATAAATCATTCATCTCAATTATCTACCAATCATCTCTATTGTTTGGCAACAATTGAATCAGTTTTTGAATCGACTCCAATATAAGAAACCTCTATCACATATGTATGTAGTACAGTCCTAAGTCATAGTAATATATACATTATTTAAGAATATTTAAGACTACAAGTTTGATTTTTAAAGTCATATCAGAGCACGTACCAGAAGTGCTGTCAGTGGTCCAAAAATTTTTAAAACCCAATACATATATAAATTCATAAGTTGAAATTGTAATGATTGAATTAAAACACACATATTAGTACTGTAGAGCGTTTCTGACATTCATACTTTACAAATGTGCAATTATTTATTAACAGTGTCGATATAGGTACCCCTCATACCCAATCTATGCAGTGACCACAAAACATATGGAACTATCTGACCCTTATTACAATGCGGTTTACTCAAAAATAAATATCAAATATAGGTACTAAAAATCTTTAAAATAAAAATACATTTCTCTAAGGGAACTTTTATTAATAAAAATAACAATAACAATATAACATGTTCAATACTGACCGTTTCACTCGTGCTACATAGCACACAGTATCGAGTTTCCTTTGACTTCCAAACAATAACATAATTTTGATAGATTCTTAATTAATTAAAGCCTAGAATACTAATAATAATTTTATATACATTTGCACATTGCGGTACTGTTACTGACTGCGTCTATTTCCATATTTAAAATATTTTTCAGTAGCGTTTCCAGGGCGGCGAGGGCTAAGAAGGGCTCGAGCCCAAGTACCTCTAAATCCACCCATAACAATGAAATTAACCTTAATACTATTATTAAATGACTCGTTATACGTACATTTATCAAAAATTTGTTCATCGGCTTTTCTAAATATTTACTTTGATAAAGGCTACCCTAAGCTGGATTAAATAACCCTCAAACCAAAATCCTGGATTCACTGCTGACATTGTTTATCACTTTTTACTTTCGTGGAACCTTATCTCCTTTGGATGCTCTTTTATGGTGTCCAAAAGTAACACCCCCAGCAGCAGTGTGGTACATTTGATTGGGTAGAAAACCTTTTTCATAATGTCGCGGTATGATACGAGATGGGAAATGGCCGTTCGATAACGATTCATATAAAACCAAAGGATCCTTGGCCAAACCTCGCTTCAAGTATTCCACTTGTACGCTGGAAGGTATGTAGGACTCTAATAAAGATGTAGGTCGGCTTTTAAGTCCAAACGTCTCAATAGGTCTGGGTGTAAGTGGAGCTGGAATAAAATTTGCTGTACCATACACTGGCTTTGCCAGGGGCCGGTATATTGGCAGAGATTTTGGAAGATGAGCCAAATGGGGCGGTGGTTTCAATAGAAGAGGACTTGGAGGGGGTAGCTCACTGGGTCCAGATCTGTACTCATCTCGGTATGGAGCTCTTGAATTATAATATCTCGGGAACTCTGGAACGGATTTGACATACGGTACTTCCGTTTGTGTTGCGTAATGCTTTTGGTTTTCAATTTCGTTATCTTGTACTTCCTCGCCTATATTTGGCTCTGGGTAAGGATACTGGTAATAGTCTTTAGATGGTTGTGGTGTTACTACAGCTGTTTGGTACTGTACCACAGGCATTTGGTACGTTAATATGGGAGCGACGGTGGCGGGAACTGGAGCAATAGTCGGTTGTGGATAACCAATATATGCGACTGGTTGAGTGTATTGCTGTATATACGATTTTGCTGTAGGAGCCACGTATGTTGGCACTTCCACGTATTTGGGATGTGAGTGATTTGGTTCAGTTGTTGCTTGGTAACCAGACGCTCTCGCAATTGTTTGATATTGTGACCCGTGTTGTGGTGCAGCTTGCCCTGAAGGTTCACTATAATATTGTGGTACTAAATATATTTGCATCGGTACATTTGATAGGTACCCAACCATCGCTTGTTGGGCTGATGGCGGCGATCCATAATACGGCTTAGGAGTCACGGCTGCCCTTTCTGGTGCTTCGCTGACTGCGTACTGCTGCACGTAGCGATGCTGTTGTGCCTGAGAAGGTGGTTCGAAATATCTCAAGAAACCATTTTTAAGGAAACCCAAATTCAGAGATCCCGGTCCAGTTTCATCAGACTGACTGCGCGCTTCAGGTTGATCTTCGAAATCCTTTTGTTTCTCGCTTTTTAAGTTGTCGTCTTCTATATCTTGCAGTTCGATTTTTTTCTCAGCTCGTACAACGAGGGCCAATAAAAGGACGGGCGCGACCTAAAAGTAAAAGCAGAAAGGTAAATGGCCAGCGAAGTGGATATCCAAGGTACATGACCGCACACTTGACCAAAGATGGCGCATGGAGGTATGTACGCCGACAGTCAGTGCCGGGCTTCTAACGGGTCGGAGTAACAAGTGAATGGTAAAAAATAAACTGGAGTCCATTACGAAACCGGTTAAGTTTGCGAAGTACGCACTTGTAAAAGGGAGCGTGCCAGCTTTTACTCTTAATTTATGTGGTTATCAGATTGCATTCCACTTTCCTAGTAGATGCTATGCGGTATGCGGTCTCTTTATTAGCTATCATTACTTTTGAGGATATTACGTTGGAGCAAATGGAATGAAAAATGACAGATTTATGCGGCAGTTATTCACACATTTGTTTTTAATGCAGTAAACTCAGCTACATTAAACTTAATATTAACTTTTATTTCGTTTTCGCAACTATTATATTATACGAAGCTACAGCAAAAACAATCAGTAAAATATATTTTACATTATAAAAAGTGTTAAAAGAGAGCATACTTCTATAATTCAACGAGAACGTGGATTCAATTTGACATTTAAAAAATATTACTTATTGATACTTACAAGAAAGCACCTACAGATTCTATACGTTGTTTTAATTATGTAAATATAAAATACATACGTTGTAAATTTAAAAAATTTGGTAAGAAAATTCATAAAACTTGCAAATAAGTCACAAATTAATAATACTTCTTCAAACATCTATCAGTTTCCTGTATGCTCTTCTTAACCCAATTATAAATTCCCATAACTTGTGCTGGTGTATTTACAAAGCAAGTACACACGGATATACAAATCCCAATATACGTAACAATCTCAGGCGATACACAATAGACGGACATGCAAATGAACATCACACTATATCAACGTAGACTGATGTGTGAAATTTCACCGAAAAAAAATTAACAACTCGTCTTTTGCAACTGCTTTGTTTTCGATTTCACATCGCATGCTAATAAATGAAGATTCGGAACAGATCACATCGTAATAACTATCATTCGTAATAAACTATAGTTAATATACGATCTGTTATACAAATGGACATAATCACTGACTTTCTTTATTGTGGAATGTTGGATGAATTACTATTGCAAAATACGAAAATACTGCAACCGTGCAGCGATGTATTAAATATAAAGTATTACAGGTGCCTCGGTATATCGAATATGTACGTGTAAAATTGGTTAATTACTTTTACAATAACTATCGATAGTTGCATGTTGTACTTTAATTGTTTACTTCTGTCTTTTGTAAGGCTTAGGAAAATAAGGCCACAGTATGCCACGCTGATCAATTGTGGAATGGCAGACTTAACACGTCTTCGAGAATATTTTTTAAATACCGGAAAATATGTTGCCTGGAGCCTTATATCTTGTATGGAGTCTTCTAAGCACATTCTACCACACATGCTTGACATTAAGTCAAGTCACTGATAATACTTAAACTTATACTTGTTTGTACTATTTGTTTTACCAAATGGTTGTGGGTTCAACTCCCACATAAATACATACAACAAGTCATTCTACACCCTCGAATATTTGTTTTGTGTCTGAACGTAAAATTAACTTTACAATAATGTGTCTAGGCAAGTAATATGCACGAGTGTTGAAAAATTAAAAAAAACCATTCGTTTCGACTAGTTTTGGGTTAAACGGCCATGTGTGAATCATTCATCATTCAAATCATTCAAATCATTATCACAGTTGCCGTTTTATGATAAAAGAAAAACACACATAATATTATTGTTTTGTAACTTTATAAATATATATAAATTAATATGTTACACCTGTAACTAACTTGATGCCTTATTAAAACGCAGACAAGTGGTCACGTCATGGATAATTGACGCGTCAACACATCGTCTAACGAGCACGTGACAGTCGCTGTTACGAGAGCTTTCATCGGAAAAAACAGCTAAACGAGCGAGTGCACGATATTTTTTATATCATAAAACCATTCTAAAATATATTTGTTACGTAAATATTAAATGCGAGATGCTCTGCCCACGGATAATATAATCGATGTACGGTCATAACCTCATATAGTAAAAGAATACATGCGAAGAACCTTGCGAAACAATTTTTTCATAACCCTTTTATTGTTCCACTATTGATCGCCTCTCAGAATAAGAGAGTCAAGAGCAAGTTCGGGTTGGCTGGCTTAACGCACTTTAAAGAACGTGTTAACAGTACCTACGACTTTTTAACTTTAGAAACAGTATAACAGACTAACTATAATAGAAACTAAAAGAGGAAAAAACATTGTCACGCTGCTCACGAAAAAGAGAAAATTATTAAAATTGTTCTGATATAAGATTATAACACAATAGAATGACTGAACAATCAGCGCAGCCGATTCATAATCTTCCTAATTGTTATGCATTTGTGTGAGATTTAGTTCGACATAGCTGTTACCCAATGCGTGTTACAATGTTTCGGATTATATTTTATTGTTATTATAATCTACAGCCAATTCGAATGCATACTAAAATTCGTTATGTTCCTTCCATTTGGGGCGAGATTTCATCAAAGTTAGATAATTTCGCAACGAAAGCTTTCTTTAATAAAATCGATTTGCAAACCGATCGACTCAAATAAGCTATTTCGTGTTACGTAAAATATCCTGCATTATTATAAAATATATGTTTTTTATTATTAAACAAATTTAATTCATTTATATGATTACAATATTAATCGACAATACATCACATGTGACGTCATGTTAAAACAAGACTACGTCAAATTAATTCTTATTAAATGCCAAAATACTTTTTACCATAACATTATACAACCCGATTTTTTAATTTGGAATACATATCCAATTTAAATGCGGTACCGCTAAAGGTCTGTACACATTACTTTCTGGTTATTTATGAATACCTCACATGTAGTCAGTCATTAGTCAATCTTCTTACTTTTGTCATTAACCAAAACTTTGAACAATATATGAAGTCTATATGAAAAAATAAAAATATTTGTCACCCAGTGTTTTCCGCTGGCCCTTTAAGGACGTAGCATGAAGATATAACAGTAACAACTTACTATAAGATAATATACATATTACATAACATATGGTCGAATTAATAATAAAAAACCGCACCTGAACAGTAATAAGTGAGGCAAAAAGTTCAAAACATCTCCCTTCTCCTGACGAGTTACGCAAGTCAATCATCTTTAAGCTTTCATGTCAAAAATGAATTACATCAGCCCACGTAACATTGTAATATGCGTATTTAAACTGGACCACGCCGTATACGGTGAGGTTACTATCTTCATACAAGTCTGCGAATTGTGACACACATACAGTTTCATATATTTTTGTTTGTTTTTATACCTATTTTAACTATAGTTGCTGTGTGGTCAAGCAATGTTTTGTACAGTTTATATACAGAGCAATAAGTGCCTAAAGTTTATTCTTTCAGATTTTACGTGATACTTATAGATTCATCGCTTCAATTATTCATGATTTTTAGTTATTATTTTAAGTTATTGCAGTACTAACGTAGACGTAACATCACGAATGTAATCCCCGAAGAGGTAGGCAGAGGAGAGTTTCCCATGTTTCACCATTTACGTTTACCTACGCCCCATGGTATAGGTGGTGAGCCTATCGCCATACACCGGGCACAGATCCAGACACTGAGTCACTACTAGAAATTCTAAATTTAAAAAATCTAATAGTACCCGACCCGGAATTTACACCCTGGACCTTCCGATCTTTAGTCGCGCTTGCAAACACTCGACCAACGAGACAGGCTAATAATTGAGTATTTATAATTCAATATATATAACTAATTGAATAAAATTAAATAAATCATGTTATTTTAATAACTGAAAATTAAGTTGAACGCGTATAGCAAGCAAACAACCGTTATCATTAGTGCAATTCACATTATGTAAAACTATTGAACTCTATCATATGACGTACACGACTTTTACCTGCATACATTAATAAAATGTTAATGAATGCAACTGTTAGAAAATTTAATTGGTTAAATAAAGTGCAAATGATCTGACCAATCAAATTTTATGTTCATTGTAATGTTCCTCAATTACGGTTATTATAGGAACGGTCCATTCCAAATATAGTCATTGAACTAAGACCTCGCGGAATCTATGTTAATACTGAATGAAAAAAATGCCATAAAAATGCTAATGTCAAAAAATGTTGCACGGAATCTCGGGGAGCTTAAAAAATTGAGCCCACGTCAAATGACTGGCGTAGCTTGCGCAGATAAAAAATGCGAATCTTTATCTCAACGATCCGTTATTCGATGGATGCCGATTTATAAAAAAAACTATGTATTTGGTCCAATCATATTTTGGCCATTTTTACCGATTAAAATCCTGAATAAAATCAGTCTCGTTTAAAAATAAATACTCGTATGTATCATATCGGAAAACAATTCTCACCGTCTGCAATTTTATGTACTCTATGTATGTACATACTATTTACAGAGACTATGTTCAGCTTTTACAGCGCTTTTCAAACTAAAAAGATTAAAAAGATTTTTTTCATTATAGATACAATATTTTATTCTTTCATATTTATAAATTGTACTTTGAATAACTTCAAATCTTTAGTATTTTAAAATTTCGAACGCTATTTGTGAAAGAGATAACGTAATATTTTTTTAAAATTCAAAATAAGAACAATCGAACCCCTCTTAGTTTTCCTTCCAACCAGTCTATTACCACTGAACGAATATGGTTTGGAATTTAAGTTGTATTTAGAAACTTAATTTAAGATAAGTACAAGCATTTAGAGAGAAATGACCATATAATATTTTTACTCTAATAATCGTAACACTTTACAAAAGTCTATTAAATTATACATATATTTTTTAATGTTGATAGAAAAAATATTTCTCTAAATCTACTTTGTGATAGCCTTACTTATTGATATTTTCAAAATATTTTAACGCATGAAAGCACTTTCATTTTTTAAAATTAGTAACACACATAAACGATACTTTTAGGATAATTGTGTACGAGCCAAGACTTAAATACGAGCACATCCATGTGCCCTATATTAACGTCTATCCCATTCACATTCACACGTCTATCCCATTTACATTATGATATTATTATTATTATTGAGCCATACATAAGTATATGAATGTTTTTCTATCAAACTGTATCGAGTGTTTACACTCTTGTATATTTCGAAGGCTCTGTGAAGCTTTTAAAAATGAAAGGTTTGGCGTTTCCTAAGAACATAAGATATTTGAATAGCTTATCATAATATTTATTATGGACAACAGTATGCTTTTAAAGTTGTACTATTACTGTATGAATAGTTCTTAATTTACTGGTTACTTTTTCTTTACGTAAATAGACCATTACATAAAGAACTATTAACAATTATATCTTATCTTGATATTTAAAGTTCAACAGTTATTCAAGTAAGGGTAGTAGCTCGTAACACTTGAAATGAGAAAGTAATTCAACTTGATTAAAATTATGTTTTAGTTTATTGTGCTTCGTGTTATATACATATCTATTTCATTTATCTTTCCTGCATTATCTATGTTATAAGCCGATTCGATATTTGAAATGGATAATAATAGAAAAAATAACTCGTTTTGTTGAGTACCTTTCTCTTACAACCTTTGTATCACATGATTTTAAGTTATTGTTAGTTCGAATCACTTGTAAAAGCGATTATTTTCTAAGAATTACTTGCAATTATCTATGTGTTATTTTGACTATTTTACTGCGAACAAAGATGATTTCCAAATTTACAAACGACCCAGCAGATATTAAAATTAGTCGATATACATCTTCAATATAAGAATGTAGTATGTATTTGTCTGTTCGAACGTAGTAAAATCCTGGGTCCCGAATTTAATTATAGCAGCTCTACCAATTATTTCTGCTGCTAGAGACTAATATATTTATATACTAATATATTTCCATTCTCAGCGTGTAATAAACCAAAGACCTATAATAGAGTTAGGACATAAAGAGTAAAGCTCAGTCCGTACACACATTGAATAACTTTGTCAAAGACGAATACACTGATGGTAAGAACATGTGGAATACAATTACTAAACACCAGGCAGGAATAGCGTCACAAGAAATAATATTAGATTGTTGGTTAATTAACGTAGACACACATATCTGTTATTACAAGTTAAAGTGATCTATCAAAAGTTACATCTAACAGCAAATTCCTCTATAACGGTTAAACTCTATTTGTTTTCTGCTCTGTATGTGATGTTCAGTTACTCGTTTTGAAATACCAGACTATATGTCGATAAATATTATAAAATGGTTCGATTTATCTCAATAACTCATCAGGTTCTGATTCATTTATGCTTCCAAATCATCAAACTGAACGTTACTAGATTTATAAACAAGGTTGAAGAATGAAAACAGGCCGAATACTAATATATAAGGGCCGATCCGTATTAAGTGAAATATTTTCATAATTAGGCGCGTTGAACTTACAAAACGTTTCAGAATCAAGAGCTAAGGGCTTGTTCTTGAATATGTTTAATGTCCTTTATGAAACTTGTCTGGGACTACTGTGGATTTAATACGGCTGCATCGATTTCTGTACAAAACATGAAACTGGCCATCTGCTTCTGGTCCTTTGCCAGAAAAAACTTAAACATTAGACATTCCAAGGTGACAGGTAACCATTTTAACCGTCTGTATAAGGAAGGACACAGAAGTCTATAAACTGCACTGATCACATACTACCAAATGATAGCTAATCTGTCTTGCCTGATGATATTTCTATAACTTAACATATTGAATACGTTCCATGACACCAGAACCACAGTACTACCATATTACCGGGTTTTTATCTGTACCTGTTATTTAGTTTTATACTCAAAATTGAAAGCAAGAGTGTCTTATCTAAACCGGTACGAAACAGTTTGATACAAGTCATTTAGATGACTTAATTAATACAAATCTTGTTGTCTTCTTGTTTGAATGAAGACTGTAGAGAATCATGGTTTACAGACATATTTGACATTCAGTGTTGTGTACTTGCCTCGCACGAGACCCAGCGAGATTATATAATAACAGCGTTTTCACCAACATAATATTGAAAATATTTTTAGCTGGCTGAATGATCCCTTTTCATTCACATATTATTAAAAAAGTTTATTACCTTGAATAATAACATCTTGAATATCGGATACACAGACCACGTATGTCACTTGCGTTCGAATAGTCACTTGCTCACTGAACCTCCCGAGGGTCGGAGTCACCGCATCGTCACGGCCGACACGGGCACTCTGTCTTCACATCCGCTGACAGTTATCCACGCAAGCGAATCCCTCGTTGAAAATCCTATAATTGAAACATACCATTGATTAACGACTTTCTTCAACGTTGACTAAACAGATTAAATGACACTTTTCGCACTGTTGCTTTTTAAAAACGTTGCTCTTTTCTTTTACAATTTTATGAATGATTAAAATGAAGTTATGAAAAGTGTATTATATTTACTTTTGGAACAACAACCACGCGGTACGTTCGGCCGTCTGCCCGCTTGGTACCTAAGTGACCGCGCATATCACTCGTTGGTTTGTTAAATACAATCTTACTCCACATATCAATGGGCGGGCGCGTAGTACAAGAAATGAATCTTGTTGATGCTTCAATGAAAGTGAACCGTAAAATATACTATATTCAGTTATCGAACACGTCGATAACAGAATCGTCTTTCGGTATGGTTATGAGTAATATAAATAAAGAAATTAATTTTCTCGGTGCGAGTAACTATGCGTAGGGGGGCTATAACAAGTGTTGTAAGCAAACTTTCTCACCCTCTACTTTATGATGGGACGTGTAACACAACAGATGATCGGCGAGAGTATAGTAAACTTCTTTGTCTGCCCGTTGTGAAAATTCAGGCGTGAAGTTATATAAGCTTACATTTTGCTTAGCTGCCCAAAGCTTTATTAGATTACAATCAACGACTCTTACACCCGGCGACAGTCCGCAAGTAATCTTTCAAGCGTTTGTATAATCTGCCCTCGCATGAGTGAACACAGTTTCCACGTGGATGAGCGCGCTTCGTAGATATGGTCATATAATCAGCTGTTACCTGCATCTTAAGAACACCGAGAGTCCACCTGACAAGCAAATCGTATCTTAATCTTTACTAATCTGTGCCCTAACATCTCAATAATATAAATGCAAACTTCATAATAGTTACAATATTGAGTCTTTCTAACTTAAAGTACAAATATGGAGTCTAGATGCCGGAAAATTGAAATAAGCTCACCGTCTATTCCATGATGGGACATATAACTCGAGATTCGTTGTATAACAAAACAACTGTTGTGATAAATAAATTAAATTAATTGATATTTTTCTTTCTTACATTACATTTATATATTTATCGATCGGTATACAAAACGTAATAAGTACCTATAATGTAGTTTTCAAAGTTCTTGTAAACACTTTTAAAATAAAATATCGAACCAATTCTGAAAAACTATCCATCGCGAATACCGGCGAAAGTTCTTATGACTTTATTACGTGTTATTACGTTATTAAGCTATTACTAGAAGACCACGATGGATTTGAAATTTCATTGATTAAGGCCATTTTTCAGAGTTAAGCAAAGCTGACATATAGGTATACGGTAATAAAAAACATTGATAATAATAAAAAGTTACATCGATACTATAAAAAAATGTTAATGTTCAGAAGAGCGTCTGATAGTTTCCGTTGTCATTGCCATTAAAAAAAGGCCTATTTAAAAAAGTCATATTATAGCAACTGTTTTTCCCGCCACGCTTGCTCTCTCGTTGAAATGTGAGATTAGGTGCTGTAACATATGGTCTGAATTTTGGCCCTAATAATTAGTTATCATCACCACACCAAACATTGTAATAATATAATTGTTATATACGCTTAAATTTTTATTTACTGGAAATAATTAATATTTTCACATAGCTATTACTCTCACATAACAACATAGGCAACAATGAAGACTTACATATTTTCAATAACTAATACTCATCATACATCATACTATATACATAGTTATATAAGTCACAGGTAAATAATAAAGAATAGCAGAAAAAACTAGACTAACAACTCTTATATTTGAATGCACAGTTAAAAATTTCCCATTAGATAATAGAAGGGTAATAGAATTGAGTGTTCCATCAACTTGAGAAAATACTGAGTCATTCTTGACGAACCTCAAACTAAATTACTAAAAGCGTATTATTACACGGCATGGCAATTATTATTAGCGTTCACGATCATAGCACAATTATACCTTCAATATTTGCAAGTATTATTATGAAATTGGCATTGGAATCGATCTATTTCAATATAATGATACAGTTTCAAAAAGTTCGTGCGCCTTTTGGTCGAAAATCAAACGATACTAACATTCCTTTTTCAAATTTTATGACCATTTCAATCGCATTGACGGTCGACAATAAGCACGATTTATGCAGATTGGACCAAAAAAGCGTCCAAAATACAACAGTAACGATATTTTCTTTTAACAGTAGATTCCATGAGATTGTTGAACAAAATTAGGAAGCTAAGCTTAGAGCAATTGTGCTTTTGATGATGATAATCGCTAATGATTATATATATGAATCATCATCACCAGCCTGTTTCAGTCTACTGATGAACGAAGACCCTAGCAAGCAGCATTTTCCCATAATTCTCATGCTAGACATGCAGATTAGTTCTACACACCATGGTTTTAGCTGTGCGTAACACAACGCCTGTAATCCACGAAGGGGTTGGTATAGAAGTGTAGTACGGAGTGTATGCCAGTCTCCATACACCGGGCTGTGCATTGCGTGCATTTTAGCTGTGCGTTGTCTACAATAAGATTTATTTCATTGGTATACGAGTTTACCTGTCATTTGACCGTTTTGGTACTAGGTACTACAACCATCCTATTTTACATTTCTTACTAATTGTTTTTATTGTTATTGCGATTTCGAAACAATAGAATTCTCGTGAACTTTTGATAGATAACCAACGTTTACAAAATTTCTAGTTTTAAACTTGCCGGAAAACGGACATTAAAATTTTAGTTGGTTAAATGTGGCAATGGCTTCGCGTACGGGAAGCATAAACTCCAGTTTTAATCCGACCTTCGATCTTCTAAGCCCGATTAACATTTAAAAAGAACTTTCATATTTATACATAACTGCTAGCATCATAAATTCTTCAGAGAACAGTCATATTAATATTTAAATTACAGAGAAGTTCGTAAAGATTGCAAAAATATGCATTCTCTTCGCCTGCATGCGGGAGATATGGC
>DWEE01000487.1:0-17024 GCA_018245755.1 Parelbella macleannani | reverse complement strand
AATAGTGGATAAGCGAAAAAGGTCTTCAGAACTGAAACAAAGGTAGGATTGACCTTTGGAACAAAAATCAGTGCAGCAAGATTGTACTAAAGGATTTGGCAGTTTTTAAAGTTATTGCGTTAATCGTATGAAAACAAATCTCCACCGTGATGCTGTTGAGTTACCATAGTGGTTTGGAAAATCTCAGCGAAACATGTCACCATGGCAACACTATCAATATACCTAATTACATGGAGAGTGACGTAATAATGAGGCATTTTCGTCGAGATGTCGCATTGTATTGAAATTATACTGTCATTTGCAAGCGTTATGAAAATTGGTCGTAATTGTTAATGGATCAATGGTAATTTTATTGCTGCTTGTTAAACGGATAGAATGTTCTCGAAACGAAAATTATTTGAACATGCACATCAGCAAACGTTTTTATTACGAAATGAAAACAAATCATCCAGAGCGTTGTGTTCTTGAAAGAAATATATTATAAATTAGGATTTTTTTTAATAAAAACAAAAATTTGTGAAACAAAAAAAATTCGAATATATAAAATGAAAGAATAAACAAAAAATATTAACGTCGGAAATTGCATCATAAAATGTTTTATTAACCTTGCAATATTGGCGTTGTTCGAGAAAGGCGTGAAAAAAAACTTTCTTTTAAAGTTGGCAAAGCATTGGCAACGTCTCTTGTGTTACACATGTCCATAGGCGACGGTGGCTACTTACCATGAGGTGACCCGTCTACCTGTTTGCGAGGTTCAAAATAAAAACCAATAAGAACTACAATGAGATACACCACGAGCCATGACATGAACACTTCAAACCTGTATATTTCTTGGTAACCGCCCTTCCAAATTTCAAAATATACTTTGTGGTTAGTACTGTTTTCACGCTTTAATAGGAAATGGACGTTGATTCTAAAAGTGAATTGGTCGGACCCTTGTTACCAAGGACGCGGTAGGGAAGTGTTCCGTGTAAATGTAACACTCGATCGGTTTTGTGGTCTACGCTGGCCGTAGCGCGATTGGTTCGGCTTTCCGTTTCGATCTACTGATGGTTTACTAGACGCTTTTAGTTGTTTTTATACATACATACAATAGATCATCACAATTTTAACAAAAATCTTGCCTGTGTTCTTGCGTTTCGTGATCTTGAATTGCGATTTAAGGTTGTTTTTCTTTTTAATTTGGTTTTGATTTAATAAATATTAATATTTTAATTGTTTGGTTGTTTTTTTACGGACATATTCGGAAGATAAGAGTTTTTACTGTTGTAAGAAAGATATGGAATTTAACTTTTTCACTCTCTGCCATAACTTAGTAGTACCTACTCAGTCTTAATATAATAGTAGGTATAGTACCTACTTAGCCCTATTCAGTATGTTTCATTATTTTATCACTCGGCTGGTCGCTGTTTGTTTTACACTTAATGATTTTGAATAGGTACAGTAACAGTTTCAGTTTAACAAATCCTTTAGGTATAAATATGCGATAAAAAGTTACGTATCTTTACGATTGTAATCCCCGATGGGGTAGGAAGAGGACTATATTACACTCCCACATTTCACCCGTTCCGTATAAGTCTCATGGAATAGGTGGTGAGCCTATTGCCATACACCGGGCAGATCCAGACTCCGAGACACTACTAGTAATTCTAAATTAGAATATTCCAATAGTACCCGATCCGGGATTTGAACCCAGGACCTGCCGATCGGTAGTCGCGCTTGCAACCACTCGACCAGCGAGGAAAATGTATGACGAAAAGTTGACTTTTGAATTCATTATTAATAAATTAATTTTTACTCCTTTTGTTAAAAATATCCCAATTTTTTATGTTTGTATTTAGTCGCAATATCGCCTGATCGAAAGCAATTACATTGCTTTTGATGCTAATTATATGTGAAAAGTTACAAATTATCAAAAATTCACACCATAATGTTTCAAAGTACCGACAGCGTTAAAAATATCATATCATTAAATTATTATCATAGTTATGTTATTAGCATATTTGATCAGTGGATGTACAATCATTCGAAATTGCAAAAATTTTACATTTAAAGTAGTCATAGTTTTCAAAACTACCGACAGCATATACGAGTAACATAAATGATACATCAAGCATTGTTTCTATTATTTTTTAATAATACTTACGTAATAAATGTTAAATTACACTACATTCGAAACGTCGTATATTTTAAAATGTGCAGCACACATTTTTCAAAAGTACTGAAAGTACTGGCAGCATAACAAATAACATAAGAAATTGAAGTTTTTTTAAAATAAATGAATATTATGCATTTCATTTACTCACGGCAACATTGTACACCAATGTCGCTTGATAGTAGACATGTTTTTTATGTATGGCTACATTATGCACTAATGTCTCCTGATGGTATCCCCTGACAAAGACTTTAGTATTGCTTTGTATCCATTGAACACTTGGTGCCGATCAAGAGGCGGATCCCAGAGGGTAGCTATTGTTAACAAGTGCACGCTCGAGGGTCTCACGATTAGGGCATGGCACACTGAAATGCGTAGAGAATCTTAAAAATATATTACTTGATGTATTTGCCTAATTTTTTATATATATTTTTTGGCACTCTCCTTTCTTATGTATGAAGAGAGTGAATATAGAAGAATGACGTTGGATTTGTAAGCATAAAGATATTTCGCATTCAGCGTTCTTGGTCTACCCCGTCAAGCATCTAGCGTGATGATATAATAATACTTTTTTTTCTTTTATGTCATACACGTCGATACAAAATATGCAATTGCTTAGAATAAACTGTAAGACAGAAAGTGCTTTGAATGTTGACTTATTGAAGTTTAACATATGTACCTAAGGTTGTAACATAACCTTAACCATACCAAACTTCTACCCCGTTTTAATGTGTTAATATTTGAATGCTAAGTTTGGTAGAATTCATATTTTAATATTACTTCAACACACTGACAAAAAATATAAATAAATACAGATCGTCTCCTTTGATTTTATATTCCGTTGTCTAAGAAACCCTCCTCACGAAATTTAGGGCTTAGAAGGGAGTTAAAGGACAAAGATTCGGACAAAAGATGCTTGCACGTGTGTCCATAGTCCACACGTGGTCCGTCCGGGTCAACGTCCTTTCGAAAAACAATATGCGCTCATTAGTTCCTCCCTTCTTGATTTGAAAAACAAATATGATTTGTCTATGGTACCCTGCAACGTGCGCATAATCTTTAACACTTGATTGATAGAAAAAAATGGATTTGTCTATGAAAGCGTTCTTGAATGGACCGAAAATTTAGATGAATTATCTTTTGTTTTAATGCAGCTGCGTTCGAAACGGAAATTTCGTGATATAGATGGAAGTAAATAGAATATAAGGCCCATTTAACTTAAATACAATGGAATGTTTAGAACAAATGTTTTATATAATGTAATTATTAATGTGCAATTGAGAGTGAGTAGTGTTTTGTGTTTAGATTTTATATAGACATGGGGCCTATTAATTTAGTCCTTAGCATTGTGTCTATGAGTAATGTTATAAGATACGTGACATTTATGAGATTGAATTCAGGATTTGTCTATTGTGTAGATCAATGTTATGCTGTTAAAAATACTGACATATTACAAATAGAACCGTCAAAAGTACGAATAAATTTATAACAATCAACAAATTAATCGGGGGTTCGGAATAAAAAAGAAAATATGTTTTGATATATATGTATTTTAAATCAGATTACTGAAGTAATTATCAAATATTTTTCTTATTGCGACTGGATTTTTTTAAATTTTATTCTTAATCGGTTTTAACACCCATGAATCTGCTATAATGTTTAAATTAATACATTTAATTGGTTATTACCTATCCAATCGTAAATAGCGGAACAGAACACTTAAACTAAAATACCAATAAGGCAGGTGAGATTGCCACCTGCAAAAAAAAAAAGTTTGGTTATTGATAATCATAATTGATGTTATATATCTGGTTGTATGTTGATTTCGATCACGTGTAATAATAATATAAAAGGCCAATGACGTCAATCACTGCTTTGAAACATGAATGTAAAAATCGTGATAATAATGTCGTGGTTTCAATGTGATACCTTTAGATTTCCTAATAGATAGACATTTCTTTAGTCACATGCGACGACCATAGCAGATGTCCGTGGGCAACACTTGCGGCAGCTGCCTGCTTATGTGCTACTTTCCTCAGATACAAAATAATTGCCTTCTATTAAGCGATTTTGCGTTACGTCAGTTATGGGTATTAACATACATATATAGTTTTTTCAATGTAATTAACCGGTCATCGATCTCGACTTTGGCTGATAGTAAATAGTTTATAGAACTTTGAATAGCTATCACTGTGAAAATCTAAAATTTAAGACTAATAGTATTTCCTACCAAACATTGTTTGTCAAGGATTTTATCGTTGTACTGCTGCATGCAATCTTGTTTTACTGACAAGTGTTAAAATTATATTCTGCCACGCTGACCATGTGCGGATTGGGAATTTGAGGGTTCATCGGATAACGCTCAGAATAAGAAGAACTCAAAGGTGTGCAAATTTCCTCACGATGCTTTCCGTCACCATTACCGCAAGTCACATTTAATTTTTAAAAGTACACAAATCAGTTTAGGTCTCATATTATATCGAGTGTCTTTAATATTGATTTGTTTTCTAGTTCCATCTAGCCTTTCTCAACTATAACAAAGGATAAACAAAACTATCATTTTACATTAAATAATATTAAAATAAATCCTTCTAAAAGCAGTATATAGAAGTGTTTAAACTCATGGGAGCTCCAGCACCATACGTCACCATTTATCACGGAGCTATCTCTCATCGTGTACAAGTGTGAGATCCGTCTAACTTATTCCATGAGTAATTCCCATGGAATGCTGAAGTGCGTGTAAGTTATAGAGGCGGCTCTGACGTCCCGAATCCAAGGGTCGCTGCGGGCGACGACCTCGCGATCCTTTTCCTGTAATTGCTTTTAGGGTTCCGTCTGTACACAGATGGATTAAACACATTTTGTGTAACATACTGAATGAGTAATTTAGCATCGTTGGTTCTTTACCTTACTTTTCTTTCGTAGTCTAGATTTGGGTCCGACAATGTGTATACTGATTGATATAGCTGTTATTGGCGCTATGAACCTAAGCTGACAGAATATGAAAATATAAATTGGGTGTGAAAATGTATTGCGTGTACAGATATGATAGGATAGTACTATGTAAATACGTAATAATTACATATATCTATTAGTACGTTAATAAATATCATTTATACATTCAAGTCGTTACTAAAAAATTTATCAACAAAGTCTTAGTAGAAATATCTTTAATATACTATGACATTGACTTTTGGACCAGTGTTCATATGATAAACAATATTGCGTATAATTTATATCTGCCGAGGCCCTGTTTCAAATTAACTGGTAATTTATTTGTTTATACGTTTCATTTGTATATCAGAAATAATTTTTTATACGTATACGAAAAGCTGCAAATACTAATTACACAAGAGGCAGATTCATTGTTATTGAAATTCTCTGCCAGACAAACTACAGGTAAAAAAATTAAACAGTAACAAGAGTATAGGTATGTGATGTGTAAAACAATTAGTAAATGATTGTATATAATTATTAATAGTACATAGTTATAAATCAAGTTTCAAATGACTTTGCCGTTCAGTTTAACTATTGAAACGAACGAATGTAAGAGCGAACGAACTCGTTCGAAAGGTGCATAGATAATATCGACATTTGACTACGCATGTCATATACACTGATTTTATACCGGTTGGATTATCACCTGTACAACACACAACAGTAATTAGTTGTTTTTGACGACTCCACGTACTATCTGAAGTACAGGATGACTCCACTTTAATTAGTTTAATATAACATTATAGACGGCTTGATCCAGAGATTTATGGCTTTTGTAATGCTAGCTGAATACCTGGTACAATACGAGCATTATCATTAACCTTTTTGGGTTTTGCCGTTAAGTATGGGTTTTTGTCAGAATGAAAAGTGTTAAGACCGTTGTCTGCTAATATGCAATAATATTGGATAGCTCTCTCTCTTTGTAGGCATAAAGGTGATGGCGTTGTGGTGAAAGCGTGACCGTCTTGTTCGAATAAGCAATAGACCTTGTAGTATCACCATCGTGATTTGACTACTCCCGTCTCTTCCACTGTTGAACAGATGTAGATCTTTCCAATAGCTCGCCACTGAGCTTGTTCCTCAGCTCATTGTATTCGACCACGACCAGTTACTCTGTAATAAGTACATAATTATACGTAAAAAAATTACATACGTTACAAGCATATGAGATGTATACGATACAGACAAAATCTGGTGCTGATTTCTTTCTTATTTCCATTAAAAAATGTTCTCAATTTTTTTTTATCTCAGCAAAGGCTATGTTGCTATCGTCACAAATTGTTACTACATAATAAACTTTTACGTGTGCGATATGGCAATACAGTTTTACTATTAGATATTATTATTAATTCAAATGTATTACGCAAATCTTTTGATAGAAGAATATTTTTCTATCGGAACCCTTCAAATACATTTTGTTTATTCATTCACGTCATATTTATAACAGTACGCGTGTTGTGATTTAAAAAGTCGTCTACGGTGGTCTCGGAAGGATTACGCGCAGTACTGTACAGTGAGACGATAAAAATCTGAGGTTACACGCACTGTAGCCAAGTAGATTTAAGTAACTACGTTTAATGTTTGAAATCTATATTTTCATTGAAAGTATAGTAGGATAGTTTGATTTATGCATATTATATTGCTTATGCCTAAATCTGTAATTCTAGTTTCGATTACGGATTTTAAACTTGAGATTTATTTACTAGGTGTGCCTTGGTTCATTGCTTGTTTTAATGTTCATTTCGAAGTATTACACGACTTATACAAACATTATTATATAATTTTATTCCCTTCTAATAGAATAGACATACTTATAATAACACGTGTGAGTTAAAGTAGACATATCTCAATAAAATACGTACTGTATTTGTTTTTACGAGGGCAGAAGATAAGCTTAATTCGGTAGTAATAATAAATCATTTATGTTTTAATAATAATATATGTAAACCTTTTTTAAGTACTTTTTTTTAATATTTATGTACCTATATCTTAATTCTTCTCCTATTATACGAGATCCAACACAACAGCGAAAGTAAAGCTGTTAATAGTTTATATTAGTTTAAAAAATAATGTTATGCAACTTATAACACATATGTTGTAACACTTTTGTTTTCTACTCTTCATTACATATGTAAACTTTTTTTTAAACACTGACGGAAGCTGAATACAAATTGGACAAAAATATTTTGTTATCTATCGTCTTGTATAGTTTGTTATCTGTTCCCAGCTTTGTAACAATTGTCAGACCAAATATGTATGTACACGAATACTATTGTTATGCTTAAATTTAAATCTATCCTACTGAATATGAAGCATTTGAATATTTTTTATATTTCCTACTTAGTGACATGTGCCTTTAATAAAAATAAATCCTTTTATTGCGTTTTGTTCAATTTTATAACAACATTTCAATTCGAATTTAGAATACTGTGTATATACGTACATATATCCATCACAATCTACACATACAGGCCGCACAAAACCTTTGCGTAAATATCGTAACACAGAAAATAATTTACGCGTTGATTATGATAATCACGCTACAATTAAAATTTGGTAAAAATACAATTTGACACTTAATATTTTGTTTATCTTATTTCATCAACTTACCAACTTTTTATTTCATCGATATAACTTTCGACTATTCAAGATTTTTTTTTAATTGAATTTAAAAATAAAATATAAGCACAAGAGTTACGTATTTATTTATATTTTACACATATACAACCAGAATACAAAGCTCGCACACGTCGGTACCTCGGCGGACATCTTTAAATGAGTGTTTTACGCTCCGTGTATATTTCCATTGGGTACTATTACTGATGAATTAATTCTACGCGATCCACGCAGTGATACAGATACGTATATAAATATTCTGAACGTTTATACAGGTTAATTTTACTTTCCCCATACTTATTAAGATAATCATCGACAAGAGTTTAATGTATGCCTTACACACTCGCAACCATAGACAATGGTTAAGTTTACAGCCGGCGAGCTTTTATCGGTCCATTGAAAAACGAAAATGTTCTAAAACGTAGGTAATTGAAAAGATGGTTATCGGTTTAAATAGAACTTTATGTGCAAATAGCGATGTTATGAAAGCGTAATAAAGGGTTTAACATTGGAGTGTGGTATCATTTATCTACCTATCTTGATATTAAATGGATAGGTACCACTATTTCGTTTTTAAATGCATGTTATAATTATTATTTTTCAAATGTTGATGAATGCTGGTATCGAGGGCGATCAAGACTCATCTGTTTTGACCAAGTAATTTAGATATTGGCTGATGGAGGATTCAGGAGTCTTCTAAACGGCGAGCCTCTATGGACAGAGCGATTAATTTAAAAGAAGAAGGCAAATCTATAAGCATAGAGCCTCTGCCTACTCCGTAAGGACCAGGCGTGTTGATGTAATAATAATTGAAGCGATGCATTTCATACACTAGTTAAGTAAATCATGGTCTGAATGTATCAGAACGGCTTCATGGACATAGTGTAACGTATGAGTGCTTTCAAAGGCAGGTTAAGGATGACATACAATATATTACGAGAGGCAATGATGTAGCAGTTGTGATGGTTAAATAATTTTTTCTTGATATTTAATTGAGTAAATCTGATTATCCGCAAATTTATATATATATCATCATCAGCCTACTCCTGTCAACTGCTAGACATAGGCCTCTCCGATACTACGCAACTGAGCTCGATTTTTATCTCTCTACGTATCCAACCACTGCCAGCTACTTTGCATATTGTCTTATATAAATGTATGTACATATATAATACTGTAGAAGTACATATAATTGGAACATCGTACCGGGCGGCTGACCCTACAGTGATAAGGGCGCGTTGACCGCTGCGTCTAGGGTTATTGGTACCATACCTAGATATACACGCTGTTATCAATTAATAAGAAGCAGTTCATGTACAATATTCCCTATATGTATACGTAAGAATATTTATACAAAAATGGATAAGTATTACAATGACTTAGAATTCTAACCTCTATTCAAGTCTGGGCTTTAGATCTGGACGCGTATCTACTTCTTAACAAAATAATTGGCGTTTTAAGGTTAAGTTATTCGTTCTGTGCTGCAAAAGGAGATATCATGAGAAACATTCATACCTTAGACTTCACCATAATGTTAACTAACGCGTAAGTAGTCTATAAATCCGGGCTTGGTTAGCACTGACTCATTTAAATTTGGGAGGAGACTCGAGTCGAACAGTAGAATTATAACACATAAGTGTACAAATAATTTCACAAAGAAAAATTAAGCGTGAACCTTTTCTCTTTGATCCCCAAACCGCACGCCGTGGGGATTTCTGGCAAAGACCTCGGAGTGGTGGCCTATGTCCAGGAGTGGACTGAGATAGACTGATGATGTGATAACGTGAACAACTTTAAGGGTGGTCTATGGTAAGGGATCTTTGGGACAATGACTGCTGTTCAAACGCTACTCTCTGACTGCCCCGTATTGACCATGCGCGACGACGTAATAATAATTGAAGCGTTGCAATTAACACACGGGGCAAGAACTTAAGTAAATCTGAATGTATCAGCTTATAATAATATGTAGGTATAATAGTTTAATATATTTTTTTTTAGATAAAATACATAGATAATATCCCTTCCCATACAAATCAACGCCCAACAACAAAGTGTGCAGAAATGACATATGTATAGATATGCACAGTGTACAATAAATGTACGATTGGCGCTGGAGATGTTACGCCGTCACGGCGGGCGCGCGACAACAATGCCAAGTTCAGCCCGGGACTGGGCTCGCACAATTTATAAAATATAACCTTCTGTTTCTGACCACCGTGCTAATTCCATATAATTTACAGGTATCATCCTCAATATATATAATTATACAATACAATACAGTACAAACACTTTATTGAATGCTATATAAAAGTACAAAGTACAGAATTACAGAAGTCGGTAAAAACAAAAGGCGGATATAGATATACGTATGTATATGACATACTTTTTGCAATAACATTGGTAATAATAATCACACACAGTTCTTGTTTATTTTAAAAGTGTAGATAGAGCTTCAGTTGGACCTGTACACACTAACATTACATTTTTAAATTTAGAACATCGATCGAAACCACTGGAACTTACTGGAACAACAGTTGAAGTTGACGAACGTGATTTATTCTGCAATATTGAGATGAGAGTTGAGAAATGTTATTGAAAAATAACAATGAACTTGTAAATAATTGATAGGTACAGAATATGCACATCTACGTTAAAAGTTTAACACAGAGTATACTGACAATAGAGTGTGCAGAGTTTGATTTTTAATTAAATTAGCCTTTGTAAAAAATTCAGAATAACGACTGTTATTCTATTTTTACATATTTTATATTATTTGATAGAACAGTGATAAGTGAAACCGAACAGTCACTGCAAATGTACAACGGCACTGAGCGCTGGGACCAGATTAGGCCAGCCCCGCGGTGATCAGGGAATCAAGAAAGGTCTTTGGTAATAGAATCTTATTGCTCTAGCACAATATATTTACAGGATCTATAATATCTAGCAAAATATATATGTAGTATTTAGTCCTCTGTTGACCTGATTGCCTGATAAGGCATCTGCCTTATATAGAGAACCATCGCTACATGCTTACATTGGAATCAAGAATGTGCGGAGAGATGTCTCAGGATATTGTTATTATTATAAATACTCTGTTGTTATGTACTCTGAGTTGTTTATATAAGGCTAAGCATATACGTTACGATGTAGGTCATGAACATTAGTTCGCTGCGTCGATAATTAATGTATTATTGAGTTCATTATTGTTTTACTCTCAATATAAATTAACATGAAATTGTAATAAATTTATTTTGACGTCGTAACTTCCTGTATAGAATAATGAATCATCATTAACATGAGCATCATTCTCTTTAAGAATGGAAATATGTGACACTCGGCTGTCTTTGCTTACCTCGTAATGCTTTTGACATGACGATGTAGCAATAAATAGTAGGAATTGTTTACTTACACATCACTTTTCTGTTGGATACATATTTTATTTCCGAGCGACAAGGGTTAGAGCTATATGTACAGTTTACCAGAACTTTCTACAACATTAGATATAGATCTTTCGTGAGCGGGTAGGTTTAGTTACATTGTTTCCTTTACTCTTTTACCTTCATATTCATCATTAACTCTTATATCGTTCCGACATTGGCCATGTGTATATTTAATGTTAAAACACATATAATGTCACACAGTCAGTGGTACGTTTTAAGTTTCTAATTCCGAACTTTAAAACTAAGCGGATAAAAAGTCAACTTTACCACCGCTTTCAAAAATATACAAGAGCTCGTGTACAAAGCCAAAACTCAAAGGAAACACGTACAAGCAAACCTAAATAGAATAGAAGTTCGAACAGAGATGAAACTTCAGTTGTGAAAACTCCGCTGCGAGGCGACAAAAGTCCCTTCCCACGGAAACAATAACAAACCTATCTGAATATCTGTACATGACCAGCAACGTAACGCAAATCGCACATACAATTCATAACAAATTAAAATGCACAGCGGATGTAAAACGCATCGTAAACAAATGCGAAGCTTTGCAGTGATTCTTGAAAATCCTCCGTGCCCTAGGAATTCGTGGAATATAAAGTGTTTGCTCTATTGCTGCTGATTAAGCGATGTGCGATGAAATTAAAATGATTCATTATTGTGGACAATAGATCAATACGGTGTTGTCAATGCTAAAAGCGCTCCATATCCTACATTACACGAGTGTAAAATAGTTAAAAAATATTCTGACAAATACAAAATAAATTAAAATTTATATATCAATAAAACCTTAATTAATTTTAATAAGGCAAAAAAAGAAAATAAAACAAGACAAATACACAAACGTTACTGTTATTTCATAAGTAAAATTATGCGAAGCAACATTATACATACTTATAATAGGTAATAATAGTTTTGCAAGCTCATAATAAGGTACGATTACACTCATTAGAGATTGCCTATGTCCAGCAGGGGAATGACACAGGTTGAAGATGATCATTCAACACATTGAAGTGCCACTTTCAATCCATATTTATATAAATATGTATAAAAACGGAAATTAATTCGGTCTACATTCGTACCCTATACCTATCAAACTAGCTGTGCCCGCGACTTCGCCCGCGTGAAATTTAATAAAAAAGTTATTGTTCAGTTATTGCGCAGTGGTGGTATGCGCGTGGGCTGCGTGTGTGCATATAGTAAAAAGAGGTTATTTTATCATTACAAATAGACACTCCAATTTGATTTATTGGTATGGATGAGTTATCATTCAGATAAGGTGTCGGAAAAAAAATATATTTATGGTCAGTGAATTTTAAATATTTTGTGGGGCTGGCTTTGCAATAAAGATCATCATGTCAGCATCAAGGGCTGTCGGTTTGTCGCAACTACTAATAACATTTCACTCGTCTAGTTATTGTCCATAGCCTTTTTATCGTCAAAGTATCAAACGACTGTTAAGTGCACAGTATTGCTATGTCCGTTCAAGAAGCATTAGGTATAATTGTAACTAGTAGCTGGGATAGGTCACTATGGCAACTATGACTATTGTAAACTTAATCGGACGTTCTACGGACACAGATAATTTAATATATTTCCAAAAACAATGTAACTGATACAGCTTGTTACAATATGCTTCATTCTAGCATCACGTTAGTGTTTGTCCAGAAAATGTATTGTTATTGGTGATAACTATGATTGAGATTCGGTAATTTACTTCTTGTGTATTACTAGGCTAATTTATTTAAAAGTTAGCTTAAAGTCAGTCGCCAGGTTATGGTGGAACTGGTCGTTAGCGTTTCCCCTTTTTACATCTAGAATTATCAACTTTACACCTATCGATATAGAGTTAACATCTTCTGTCACGGCCCGTCGCACATGATCAATGTAGTTTAGACTTTATTACGTTTATTTTTAAGGTAGAATTTTCATTAAAGGAGTACATCATAGTAAACCAGTGCAATTTGAACTTAAGGCTAAGGGCTTTAAGGTGTATTTTAGACTGTTATAAAGATAATAATATCGAAATCAGCTGCTGTGGGTTCGGGTATCTGTCAGTAGCAAGACCGCTGCGCGCACGCGCACGCGTTTCTTTTACGTTTTTGATTTACGATCGTAACTACGTATTTACGTGACATTCTGTAGTTGCACAAATATTTAAAAAGGAGAAGTGGCGTAGAAATTGCACCTGACAAAAAATTTGGTAAGTAAAATATGAATATGAATGTTATTTAGAAAGTTTATTTTTTATTTATTTTATTTATCTACGTTGTTACGTTTGTAATTAACGTGGAATCGTTAGCTTTCTCAATGAAAAGGATAGTAAAAAGTTAAGTGTAACACACGATAGCAAAGTCATAACATATTCTTAAGCAGACTTATTTGCAACATCATTTATTTAACAAACATTTACGTACATAATATATTTGATAATTATGAAGTACAAAGAATGGATCTTGCATTTTTCGTAAAACTATGTAATTGTTCATTCCAATTCGATGCGGATGATAGTCTAGTGGCTTATAATTCGGCGTCCGAGCCCGGATACCGTGAGTTCTACTACTGGCCTACACATAATTAGAAATCGTGCGTTTTTCAATGTTAAACTTCACTTGTAAAAGTGCTGGAAAATATTGTGAGGACATCTGCAAAAAAATCTGTATAAAATATTGCAAGTGATGTTATACGGTCATCAGAATCACGCAAGCTGTATTTTAGATTAGGTTGCGTATAGGTTTTGAAAGGTTGAATTGTGCACCAGATCGATGCGTATAGGAGACGGTCATGTGGAGTATCATTTCAGTCCTCAATAGTGACAACGTGCTCGTGACTTCAATTTAGTTTTATTTAAAACTGCGTGTCGATCTTTTGCTAAACACAGTGGGTACAATACGATAGTTTATCTTTTGTACCTATATCTTTTATTATTTTATCTTTTTATCAAGTGATGCACTGATTTACATGTGGTTTTCACCAATAGATTGGTGGGTAGCTACTTTGTTTGTAGAATTATTCCGTTAGGAGTTCGAGAAAGTTCGAAAATTATCATTTTCACGTGTTTAACATGTAAGTTTTCGTGGAAGCTTTATTCATCGTTTGTCAAAAACAAATTAATAGCGATCTGATATCATATGCATGATTCCAATAAGATTTCCCCGAAGGGGTAGAACGGATAGAGAGGAGTAGGTAGGCAGACCTTATTTGCCAAGCAAAAAAATTGTTCTTAATCGAAATCGTATTTTTATAATTAATCATTTTAATATTGATAGCGTATGGTTTACCTCAGCAGGTTTCATGTTATGACAACAAAATACCTTCTTTTTTCCGATATAACCGTCGTCATCAACAACCCTTTTATCGTTCCCCTATAGGATACGAGCCTCTCAGAATGAGAAGAGTTTCGGCAATAGACTTATAAAATATCGTTGTAAAATTGGTTTAAAGTTTATCGTAGATAAGTATTAGCTATCCAAGTGCGTGTTACATACATATTGCATCGAATCTAAGAATAAAGAAAAACAGAAGACGCAGCGAATCAAAACACTAGCTGCGAGTACTATAATTGCCGGCACTTTCACTAACTTTCCTACGAAGGCAACACCGCACGCCACGTCGGGGCGATTTTACAACGATCACAATATGCTCTTTAGCTTTGATATTAGACACAATATATTGGTTGTCTCGCGCGATGTATGTACGTTATCGGGATACGATAACATTAAACAATATGTTACGTAGAGTGTACCAATAGAGTGTGTGAAAAGAG
Organism: Parelbella macleannani; assembly: GCA_018245755.1. Lineage (NCBI taxonomy): Eukaryota > Metazoa > Arthropoda > Insecta > Lepidoptera > Hesperiidae > Parelbella > Parelbella macleannani. The sequence goes on along the minus strand of DWEE01000487.1, from coordinate 2,053 downwards.
GGATAAATGTAGACGCGTCAGGTACCTAAGTAAAGAGAAATATATTGCATCGGTGCGTTCTGTCTATTCCGTAAGAAGTGTTGCTGGTCTATGTAATGTTAAATCTCATATTCCATATAGCTAAGTATATAGATATGAATTGTGCCGAGACTTGCTGAAAAAAAAATGTTTGGAAGTTAAGTATATAGGTTCTTTAGTACTTCCACTATCTGGTCAAAATAGATGAGTATGTCTCGGCATCTGAGTCAAATAACCCATTGTATATCCTTTTTGTAATTCTGACATCTTTTGTTCTTTCTACGTGTCCGAACGATCAGAGTAAAAATGAAAGGGTTTAACGAAAAGAGAAAAATCCAAATTGTATTAAAGCTCGTAACAATAACTCTTCATAAATTCATCCAGTCCCTCGCAGCTCCGTGCAGTACCATTAATAGATCTTGAACTAGATCGACTTATTTATGGGACATCTCCCTGTTAAGGAGTGGGTCAAGGTTTCCCGAATCGTTTCCTTAATGGTCAGGAATGCGGGTGGGAACAGCAATAGATGTGTTACAATTAATATTTTGGAATAATAACAATTTATTTGCCTTATTGTTAAACATATGTCACTAAAATGTTATGTGAAATATTCGTGTTATTTATATACCTACAGCGAATGTGAAAACGGATATTTTTTCAATACCTACATACATATACTTAGATATATATTATACGTTTAAATACTTGTAAGAATTTTTTAAACATTTGTCGCGTCGTAAAAATAATTATATTTCGATAAGCGATTGAGTAATTTGTAGTCAAATACTCTTTCATTATTCAACAAAAGTGGAATTGTAGCTTTAAAGTAGACTTAATGTAGCTTACATTTCTTTCGTTAATGTTTTCGCTTTATATTTTTTCAACTAAATTTATATTTATAAGCCATAATAATTTAGGATTAGATTTTTAAGACTTGTAGTTATATTTTTGTGTTAAGCTCAAATGGAAGCTATAATAAGGCGCACATGTTTATATGATTTTCTGTTAAAATGAATAATTTTGCCTTTACAAAATTGTAGTATTTTTTCTTAAGTTAGGTGTGTGATCAATAAAAAGGCAAAGAAATCCTACGATTTCCTCATATTTCTTATGATTATTTTATTGTCACGACTGTTTCGTTGGTCGAGTGACTGAAAGCAGTTTGCTGATCAAGAGATCAAGAGGTCCTCGTATTCTATCACCAGGTGATCCCAGGGTGATCACCAGGTGACGTGATATTCCACGTGTGGACGTAGAACATAACAGGTGAATCGTGGGAACATATTAAACGTCTTACGTGCTCATAACACATTTTAAAACATATTTAACATATAAATAACAACACATTTTCAAGAGGTAATATTTTTAATGAAATTTCTAGAAGAAGCATATCGGGTATATACGATAGAGATATGTATCAGTAGGTACGCTCTGCCTACGACTTATCGGATATGGCGTAACGATATAATAAAAGAAACAATAATACTAGGAGCTAATCATAATTATTTAAACGACGTAAATAACGTTCAATTCGACGTAATTTGTGTTCCTATATTCATTAATACTTACTCAAAATAACAAGATCAAAACAAGAAGTAAATGTTTATAATTATTTGTAAATTGAATTACATTAAAACCTAACCTTACATTTGCCTTGTATAATTGAATCATTGACGAATTATCGTGCATTTGATACGTAACGCACGCAATGTGTCCAGAGTTACTGAGAAAGTGTTCGTCTGTTGCGCAAACGCATCTTAGTAGTGTTTTAAGGCAGACGTATTCAACCTCAGCATCATCAGGTGCCTCATATGTCATGTAATTTTATTGTAATGAATCATGAACGCAACTACAATGCGATTTTGGATTTAACGGTACGACACAGATTGCATAAAATCATGATATAGATTATAAATGATGATATTCAATTTATTATTAGTGCATATGGAGCTTATTATAACATATTCGATTGTTAGGAAACAAAATAAAATAAATGGAACTGTACTTCAAGTAATAAATAACGATTAGGTGTTAT
>DWEE01000486.1:0-17027 GCA_018245755.1 Parelbella macleannani | reverse complement strand
GTTATGGATCTCTACTGTGAACTAGACGAAACCAACTAACGCTCCAACATAAATTAGTGGAGATAAATGTTTAAAGTATTATTTTTATAGCAAGTTAACACTTTCTAGATTTTTTTAAATTAACATGCAGGATTAGCAATCGGACATGTAGAAAGAATGGTAAAAGAAAGGATAACAAAAAAATATATACAGAGAATGTCGCTGTATTAAGGGAGACCAACAATCAGCTATCTTGGCCAAATAAAACAGAAACTGGCTGGTGGGGCAGTCTCCGAAGATAACGTGGGTATAAGAGTGCTGTACGAAGAAGAAGCACATCAGGTCCGCAAGGATAGGGGTATTTGGCACTTGGTGTTCTCTGCCTACTCCATATTTCATGCTCCATTAATGCAAACACACATTAATAGAGATATACGTAATTTGAACTAAAAGAACTTAGTATATATTCCTGTATTTATCTATACTTTATTCAATAGGTTTTAAACCAGTTACACAAATTAAAGGACGACACAGTATATTTCAGAAATTTAGTAATTAGCGATCATGTACTTACATATTTAGTACCGCTCCTGTTGTAATTTATCTTGACGGATCAGTTATGCTGTGGCAACATGTCCGAGCGTTGGTCGATTGTTACACAGAAAATTATAAAATAAGTTTCATAATTTTGATGTAGAGTGACAAAATTTACAAATTAGATTTGGAGTATAATTGAACTTGAATAGTAATATTCGTTACACCGCATTACTAACTAAATCGCAGATATCTTAATTACCAAAAACTGACATAATAAGTTACATCATCAGTTTTATAAATTTTTCATCAGAATTATTTTCTTCACCAGCTACGCGTGTTCTAACATACGAAAAGTACTTTCAAATTTATAACTTAAAAAAATTACACAGTAAAATTACTTAATCATCGCACTGTCGAAATGTTACTGAGAACAACAGCGAATTAGTGTGTCGTATCGAACACAATACGCTTAACAGCTAGAAGCCCACGTAATACGACACAAAACAGGCTTATGTTATTGCCCTGAACGCGAAACAATTCACGTTTAAATAGGACTGTATAAATCCAAAGGGTTAATATCTTCTGTTTCCGCATTGCTTGCTCACAGTCGAACCTCCATGGGGTTCATGGACGCACGATGTCTTGGATTACTTCCAATGCTGGATGCCAACTAGTTGAAATGTCTAGTCAGTACGAGTACTTTGCGGTCACCCAAATTATATAGTTGCAATAACTTAATTCAATAACGATAATGTTTAGTTTGTATTAACTGCCAAATTAAAAGCAACAATTTTTTAAAAATTATAATTGACATGTCATGTAATACATTCATGTAACCTATAGCTATATGAAATGTGCACTGGCACTGTCGAGATCTTTTTAAGTAGACTCAGTATTTCCATTTTATTAATTATACATAATTATACCCTTCAAGGAAGGCCTATGTCCATTTAGATGTATGTGTATATGTTGTTTATCAGCCGTCTGGTTTCCATAACATAAGTTCTCTTGATCCTTACTTTTGGATTAGAGGGTCGTGTGTGGAGATGTCCCGAGATACGACTATTAATTTTATGAATAGGTACTCTATAATCATCGGTTCTTAAATAAATAACATCCAATGCTTCCACACGACATTTTTAACGTTAAAATCCTGTCGGGTCCTTGCCGCGGCGGAAGGAAGCGCCGAGGGTACGCCAATAAGCGCTCAGCGACAACACCTCGCCCCAACAACGTAGACAAGTCGAGAAGCAATTTCGCTTCTCCACACACTCTGTAAGGTCCACATTCGGAGTGCGTCGCTTGAGGCTAAAACGGCTTAAGCAATTTTGTGAGTAAATATTGCACTTATCAAGTCGCAATGTAATTGTGTTATTTTACACTAAATCAACTACTTGTGTGTGTAAACACACACATAAGTAGAACAGATATATTTAAGTGTATATTTGTATGTAGGCACATAGTTTATCTGTTGGTCGGTTACTGTAGCAAACGCTCTGTTTGATTCGGCATCTAAGCGTGAAAGTATTTCAAGATTTTTATTATTGTTAAATTATTTTACGTTTTTAATTTAAAACAATTCTATTTTTATCGTTAAAAATGCTGAGTACTTTTAGCCTTTCGTCATAAGTATTACAACACTAGGGCTTACGTTAATCAATTGTAACTGTACAGTATGTTAGTGTGGAATGGAGGTGTTAATAAGGCAATTAGCCCAAGTCTAGCCGTCGTCGCTCACTGCTGCCAGGTATAAGCTCGTTAAGAAATTATACTGGATAAGCGATCCCCCAAGAGCTTTCAGCTGGCTGCAGCAACTTCGAGATATCACCTACCATCTTACCCCAAGTGCAAATACTGTACCAAATTAGTAGTTACTCGTACAATGATGTAATCGATGTAAATTGAGAATTTCGATACGTGTATGGAGATGTCGAAAGAGACCAAAACTCATCTATCTTGACCACATAGGTCAGAGACTGGCCTGTGAGAGTCAGAAGTCTGCAAAATCGGTGCATGTAAAGACTGGTACACGTAGGCAGCACATTAATCTTGTTAGAATAGGAATATTTGGCACTCTGTGCTCTCTGCCTGACCCGCAAGAGGTCTGGCGTGACGACATAATAATAACTGCCGACATCGAACTAATTTCTACATTTCCTGCGACTCTTGTCTGTTCGCGCTAACCTCAGAAATGCGTTAGGGTTGCGGAAATGATTTATTAGGGAAGGGTAGCGCGGTAATGGCTTTATACTAAATGCATATAGACCACCCATATCCGCCGCGCACCTGAATTACATCCGCCGTGCGACTAGCGGTAACAGCTACTTTGTTACACACATGTTACACACACTGAAATACACGCAAGTATTTATATAACAGACGATCAACACTTCTAATCATTGTTTGAATATCGAATGCCGGAAAATGTTTTAACGAATTTTTTATAGGGATTCTTCGAATACAATACGTAACGGCATTTTATGCTCTGGATCAGTAGGCCTGGCAAGTGTTCATGTGTTGAATACATGTGCGACCACGTATGCAAATGAGAATAGCAAATGTATTCTTTAATGCTCGTCAGCGTAAATGATGTTCAAGACGTACTCGTAATTATATCATCTGCTTAATCATGTGTTGTTTACATCCGCTCAAATGGATATATTGAAGCTTTTTAATCTTATAACATGAAATGATACCCATATTTATCTTGTAGGGGTAGGCACTGTAGTGCAGTACTCTCACTTTTCCAGTTATGATATTCGTGTCATGGATTATTTTTGTATATGTACGTAATGTATGACTAAGATATGTAAGGTGCCCATTTTGTGTATTGTATTCAAGTATATTTGTCCTCAGTTGTATATAAACGAGATATAAATTTTATTTGCATGTTAAGGTTACCAATATAGACAGTATATCGACAAAATTTTGTATACATGTGCAATCAATATCTAACATAATGTAAAGTAACACACATGTAACTAAGATGTATAAGTATAATAGGTATACTTTTAACAGTTATTGTAAATTGTTCAATGTCGGAGCCCCTCCTCGCTGCTGGCTGGCGGCAGCAGCCGAGGGTGCCGGAGACTGCCGGATGCTGCGGCATTAGCACCGTGATTTATATGTCTGCTCCCATCTACTCGAACGGAATTTGTTCTTAAACAATGGCAGCACTAGGGTGACCAGGCTTCGTTTCACTACGTATTAAAAAGATGTACAATGGTCTGATCTACTTTCTTTATTTTCTAATTGTTAAGTAGTATGGCCTAATTTCTATCAATTAATAAGTTATTCTGCTAAACTAATATAGTACTAGTTAGGAGTCGTCTTATTCCACCCAAGTCACAAGCGTAACAACGTCAAAGATAGAGATAGCTGATTTAATCTATACAGGTGAAATCAGAAATCATATCTCTAAAAAAGATATACAAATTGTTTTAACAGTAGTTTCGGGGTAATAATAATTGGAATTTTTAATATCGTAGATCAAGATGATACGAGTACACATAACCGAACGCACAAATGCTTTATACTTTGTAGTTTTATATAAAAAAATCGTCTTCCCCAACCGTGAACGATGGTCCGCATAGCAATAATCTCCTTTACATCCACAGGCGAACCGTTCACACAACATTTCCATTGTTGCGTCCAACGTGTAGACTATAAACAAAACGTGTTTTCACCAAATGTTATAAATATTCAGTGATCTCTAGCACACATGTACGAATATCGCGCGGTGTTTCATCAAAGGAGATTATACTGGCGGGACAATTTGAATTTGAATAAGTTATGCCCAAAGTGTGTATATACGACCGTCCAATAATTCTGTTTAGCAGTTAAATTGAGCGCACGGTGCTATTTAAATATTAATAGAACTCAAAATTGAGCTTAGAAGGTATCGGAAAGATGGACAGGTGTCATCTGCGCATTCTTTATTATATCAAGGCAGTGGGGGGGGAGAGTTGTTAATGGAGACGTTTTGAAAATCAATAAAATCACGCTCGCTTACCTATTTCCCCTAACAAATTGTCCCAACCCTACGCATCTGTGCGGTGCGGTGCTCCAGTCCACCCCCATGGCACCGCGTTTTAAAAAGCGGTGTATAAAATTTGATCGTGCACCCTCCTAACATGGGGTACCTATCTGCAGTTAATTATCTACGCAAGGGGAAGATGGGGGAAGACGTCGCGAATGCCAATTTCTCCCCCAGTTGTGACTACTCCGACCCAAGATTCGCGAGGAGATACCCAAGCGGCGAGCCCTTGTAATTAGTTTTAATTAAAGCTGATGAAGGAACGAAAGATAAAACAATGTGAATCATTGAACCTGAATTCAATAGTACGCACTGCATGTATCGTTTTACATACATGATTTTATAATAACCCTAAATTCTTGTTGTTTCATTTTGTCATTGATATAAGGGTGCTTTAGGAATAGGCGAGAAAGGCCTTATCGCGTCGAAGCACTAAACATTAAATGCGCTGTAAATAATTAAGCCGGGAGACGGCTGTAGGGTGCTGAAATAACACGACGGTAAGCAGGAGCCGAGAAGAATGGGCTCTTAACCCTTTGCATATGAGCTAAGCGCCATTTTAGCGCACAATGAATAAATTGGATACATCACTTTCATATCAACGAAAGAGCTTACGGATCGTTGCAGCGTTAAAATGTTTCATGTTAATATATAGGATATAATAAAAAATGTGCTTTATACTTTAAATCTGGAGCGAATTAAATAACGAAGTCTACATATTACGTTACAATGTATGAGATTTCTCGACTTTTTCTCTAAAGATGAACGTCATTAGAGATTGGTGGTTCGATTTTATTTTCGTACGGTTAACATGTGTGAGTATTGCGTTTGTCCAAAGTTCACATATTTACTTAGGAGAATAATCGTTTCTTTCCACAATAGAACGGGCAGGACGGGTCTGTAAGTTCGGTTGAATCTTAAGAACCACTTAGAGGGATGTTTAAGGGATTTTCTTGGTCAATTTAGGGATTGTAATGTATGACCGCTAGCAAGTGGTTTTTATACAGATAGTGTTTCTTAAAATATGGGAGAAATGGTAAATATTGCCATAATATTGAAAAAAATTTAAACCAAACATAATAATTAATTTGTTTAAAAATATTGCAGCCATTTTAGTTAATTTCAACTGCTTCGTTGAACTAGTGCTTGCAAGCGCGACGGCTGAGCGATTCTGAGCTGAGCTGGACTCGATTACCATGTATGGAGGTATTATTGGGTTTTTCTAATTTGAAATACCCTGCATGGCGATAGGGTCACCCACTATTACACGTGGGTGTATGCACGTATAACGCAACTGGTTAAAACTGGGATTACTACAATAATCTGCCTATCGCTTCTAGGAAATACAAGCGTGATGTTATGTTGCTTCAATTAATACATGTAAAAGCACCTTTATATGGAACAGAATAAATGAAATTTCCACCGACACAAAGTAACTAGCGACATAGAATTTGTACTAAGAGCAATAAATTTAAAGATGAGTCATATTAAAGGCACGTCGCATATTCATATTTCTGTCGTCTCTTGCAATTCGCACACTTGGCTTTTGAGAAGTGGCACAAAAGTGCCAACACAATGCCGGTCACATTGCAGTTAAAGAATAATAGAGTTCGAAAAATTTCACAAAGCCAGAAATGGAGCGTAAAGTGCTGACAAATATGACATCTATAGTTATATATTAATACTTAAAACGAAATCTGAGTACGCCTTTAAAAAAATAAAGAAGAATTTGTATACAGTGAGTTATGGTATACCTGGTTTAATTTTATGTAGAGAACGAAAATAAAAATTTTACATATGTTCATGTGTTACAGATACTGAATTAAAACTATATTCGTTGCTTATGTTTATTCTATCAATATCATATGTATGTATGTACATATATATAAAAATAATAGTCTGTGGTAAAACAGTGTGGATTATGAAAGTAGAGTACAGAGTAGAGTACACATTTATGAAGATATACTGTTCGTAAGAGTTTCAAGAAATTTAAAGAATTACAGTAAAATTATCATCATTAGCCAGACCATTATCATATGAAATCGAATTATCCTATTTCAGATATTCCACGAGTGTCCTATTATGATTTTTTTCAATGAGTAACGACGGAACAGCAGTCACGAGCGACTTTTGCCCGTGATATTTGCAACCTACATTAAACAGGACAGTAGAAAAAAGTCTATTAGTGTCGAACAGTTCAATCAATATTATCTGATGATATCAATTAAAATATTTTGTAATAGGACTAAAGGAATGAAAGTGTAGTAACATAACATGGGCTACGAGTAAAAAGCAAGCCGTAACCTAAAACTATTATTACATGTATTTTAAACATTAATGTATCACTTAAGGAATGTTCCGTCCCTTTCTATCATATACAAAAATAGCTACGAGGGAAAGGGACAAAGCTCACAACAGTTCAAACGCAGCTATTGACCGTGTACAAATATAGAGTTAAGATTAGGGGGAAACAAATTGTTGAAATGGGTTGCTTTGACATCACAACATATCTCTAGAACACGTACCTACTTTTTAATACTCTTAGTATATAACTTAACTCATAAGTACAAACATGTTAAATCATCTTAAAAACTTTACTGAGTTTTTAAAATATACCATTTATTTAAGTTTTTAAGCAAGCTTCAGTATCACTTGTAACATAAAGGAAAACATCATAATCAAACCTGGACAGCTTAGAACTCTCCATAATATCGCGTTCAGTGATACAGTGGTAACAATGATGATAATGACAATGAGGATGATGACGGCACATAATAATGATAACGGTGATAAAAATGATACATCCCTATTGTAGAAATATTAACATAGTATCGTCTCACAGAACAGCTAATCGATTCGCGCAGCCCCCGAATCAATATATGAACGCGACGACTTTTTATTAAAGCGACTGACGCGACCGTGTGAGTGACATGAATGGAGACCCTTCCCCTCGTAATTAGCTGTGAACCGAGAACGTCCGAACCCTGACCTCCGCTGCTCATGTCAATACACTGGTTCCTTTATAAAACCTGTGTATTTTTAATATGTAAATCGTAATTATAGAAGTCTACTTATATTTATATATTAGAATATATACCTAGTGGTTTTCAAGTTAGTGCCAAACTGTGGGCCTAATTGGTTTTTGGATGGGGATTCACAAAACAGAACTATCTTTTACATCGCTTGGTTCCTACCATAACTAATACGCTCCATTCCATTTCATCCAACGCATAAAAATCCATGTAATCCCATGCAAAAACCTGAAATATTTCACATCGAATCTAGGAGTTACTTATGTCCTCGTGAAGTATATATTAAGCATTCTCAATGCCAAATTTTGCCAAAATCAGTTCATCCGATTTCACGTCAACCAATTACGACCGTTTTGGGCCAAATCTTGGCTCATTAAAAATCATTTAAAATGCCCCTACAGCACCATATTATCCAAATAATAAAAATAAACCAACATGATATCAGAATACAACAGATAAGAAAAGTAACCGGTTACTTGAATAAAAATGAATGCGGGAAACTTGAAACTTTCGTTACCATTGTGCAACATGAATCTTGGGATTGTGGCCCATATCCTTAAATGCGGTCGGACAGAAAACATTTTGGTCAGGACGTAACAATGTTTATGTTTCATCCATTCCAGGCACAGAGCGAAAACAACGCTCATACAAATCTCACAATATCGTGCCGTCTGCGGCTGCGGTAAATGAAAAGAGGCCTGCCTCTCGCGAGCTGGCTCGTTAGCGGAAGATCTGAAATTATGCCAAGACAGTATGCTGTTTTACATGCGTCACTTATATGTGTGAAATACGACTGCCGACATTAAACATGTTACTTACTCAAGTGTAGCGTTATTCATACAATAACATAATATAACACAGCGTCACACCGTATTTCCCCAAAGCGATAGGCAGAGGAGCGTAGCACACACCCACGATTCATCTGTTATGTTATACGTCAGACCATCGAATAGATATTCATCCTATAGATGTTCCATTGAGAGTTTAAAATGGCTGCTGTAAGTGAAAGTACAACATTTTTCAGCCTGCACCGTCGGGGAACTTCAGGCGTGATGTTATGTTAAATCTATTGAAATTGTATTTCTGGTTCAGCAGACACCATCTGGCTAAGTTATGAAGGGAAAAGAAAATAACGAAAATTTATAACACACAATCGATAAAGGAATGATTGATGACGTATTTGTACTGGAGGTTGTGTTAGTGCGCGGGAACTGTAATGTGGTTCGATTAGTTCGCTTACAGCCTAACGTGTGGAAGGTCGCAGATCTGACAGACAGTCAGTCGCGCTTTCACAGCGATACCGTTCCTACGATTCGGATGAAATGTATCTAATATGGGTTTAAAATCAAGAATAGGCCGTCTTTTCTATATCGATTGTTCAAATTTTTCACTTACGCTGTTGTTTCTGTTATTAATATTACTTTTAAATCATAACACCAGGTGCCTTACAGGGTAGGCAGAGAGCCCCGGGTATCAAATATTTCTATTATTGGAGACTTGATCTACTTCTTTCTTCCATTGCCCAAGGTGCGTTCATTGTAAGTAATTTCTTTAAGAAATAAAAAATATATACATACACATACATACATATTTTATCTATATAATAAGCAGTTTACCAGCCACCTAGTAAACATAATATAAGGTCTCTTAATGCATAACTTTGCAATGAGATGGCCATGTGTGGAGATGGCCCAAGATTATTATTATTATTAACTCACTTTAGGATCAGATGGCCGTGTACCTTTGAGATGGCCCAAGATAATTATTATTAACTATTTCACTCACAAAGCTGACTCGCGTTAGAGGATAGTTAATTAAAATGAGCATACGAACACACACAGAGATACCACATGAAAATTCACTCCGACGAACTTTCCCTGACGTCTGCGGTTAGGTATGGTCTCGTCTCGAGGGCGCGAGGGCGGGCGGGGAGAACCTTCACTTTCAAATGGACGGCACCACCCCGCCCGATCTTCCAACGTTATATTGCATGAATTCGATTATATTTCTTCCAACTGTTCTATTTTGTATGTCCTTTACGTTAATTCTATTATGTCATATAAAATTGAGGTGAATAATTTCATAATTGGCTATATAATTACACACAGATACTACTAAATATTGAGACATGAGTAATAACAATTTCATGTGATATTCTTCATTTATATATACATAAATGCTTGGTACACTTGATTATTCTAATCAAGTCTTTTAAGTCAAACCTAAACGTTTAATCGTGAAATAAATTTAGCAAGATTGTAGGTAACTATATTGAAAATACCAAAAGTGCGCATATTCTACATAATACATCATGCCAATAGTATCGTAAAATATAAATAAAAATGCATTTAGTTCATAAAATACTAAATCCGATTCAACCGCTTTGCTATGAGAACTAATAAACCAGATAACCGGTAAAACTAGAATAGTACAGCTGGTACTCACCACCCATTCCATGGGACATAAAAAGGTAACTGGTGAATCGTGGGATAGCACTAAACTCCTCTGCCTACCTCTTTGGGTATTACAGGCGTGATGTTACGTTTTAGTACAGCTGATATATCATTTAGAAGAGAATCAATTTCATTTATTAATTTCCATGCAAAGCTGTGATTGCATTATATCGTGTCTCTTTGTGATAGCACATTTGTGAAGGCTTGCGGTACTGTATACAGCAGTCGGCGACCGCGTCGTGTCTCTACCGTCGTTACGGTCAGGTGCAGGAAAGATGATATCAATATAAAATTCCGTAACATTCTGCGGTGAAACTCGGATTGAACATAAAATCACGATAAAAAACCGCAGACTGTATGTTTTTATATCACCACGCCAGGTCCCATGCAGAATAAAGACTCCGAATGACACATACATTTCATAGCAATATTTATTAACGTGAGCATATAAGTATGGGAGTTTAAAATGACTTTATAAACACTACTGAACTTCTGCAAGTCTATAAGGATAGAGACATTTGGCACTCCGTGTACTCTGCCCACTAAGTCACAAACCTGGCGTGTCGATATGTACGTACTCCTAACTTGACCAAATGTATAAAATATATTATATATAGTATGTATAATACATTCCAGGAACGCAAGGCTCTAATGCACTTACACTGATTAAGGAAGCCACCACTGCGGGTAGCTCATAACTCATCACAGACACACCCAAACACACCCACATACACACGCGCATACATACACACATATACACACACCAAATTTTGCGGAGGCGACGTTTATTAAATATCACACATTTAATTGTGATCTTCGTGTCCCATATTTTTAAAATAACACAAGATCAAAAAAATAAATGCAAAAAAAAAATAAGATAACTATTTACTACAACTAATATTCATATATTAGTGTTTCACCATAACCCCTGCTTACGATCCATTGTGGGACACGGGTATGCTGTAACAAAGTGTACAGATATAGTCTACCACGCTGGACAAATGTGGGTTGGCAGCGTACATACGCTCTAAACGACTTTTTTTTATTTAGTATATAGACGAGTATTACGCCACAGTCAAATGACGGAAAAAAATTATATAGCTTAAGGCGCAGCTTGCTTGCCTAGTCATGATTGGTTTGAAAACCCCAGGATTTGGTACTCGAGAAACGGACACAAGCAGTATATTTGACTCCTTGACCATCAGAATCATGAACGACGGAGCAGGTCGCTTCATTATTATGGAGAACTCTTAAAACGTGCGAGTTTCCTCACGATGTTTACATTTACCTTGCCCAGATTCGAGTCTAGGGTGTATGAATAAACAAATTGGCCGTGAACCAATACAATCCAGTTACGATGTACAATGGAATGCAAATGTGAGAAAGGTACCAATATTGAGTTTGTTGAAGTCTTTAGCGGGAAAATTAGTCGCGACAAGGACGTAGTGGGACAACATTGGATCCTAAACAAATTGACCGGACCCTCGCAGGGACGCAATGGATTTTTGTTGGCCTTTTCTTCACAGTACAAACACTATTTACCTACTTTAATTGCAATTGTACACGTATTGCACAGTGTGTAGAATGGAATTCTGAATACATTTATAAGTAATGTGTAATCTCTAATAATTATACATCGCAATATGATTTATACATTAATATTATACATACATTGATATCAATCACGTTGTGTTTTATAATGCAAGTAATTTAGAATATATTTACATGTCAATTACGCTATTGCAAAAATTATGCAAATGTATCAACAGTTTTTATAGGAAATGAATGACTCGTAAAATATTTTTTTGTAATTATAACTAAAATTGTGTATCTATTAATATGAATATACGTGTGTACAATTAATTGTATATTCGTACTGCATTGACTGTATACATCTCGCATAGATTTTTCTAGAGGCTGTTAATCAGACGAGACATTCGCAGTGTGTGTCACAGTTCACGATGTGACTTAGAGGGCGCTGCGGATGACAGCGTCGCGTCATTTTTAATTCGCTTCTTTGTCTACGCGAATACACCTGACTTCACTACAGTATTGAAGACGTGAGAGGCGAGCAAATTTGCTATGAAAAACGTGCTTTTAATGTTATGTTAATGTATTTCGTTGTACAATTAAAAAAGTGTAACATTTTGTAAGTTTTTTAATGAATTATATGAAACTCAATTGGAACTTCGAATCAAGCCTAATATGTAAAGTAAAAATATTCAATTTAATGACTATGAGAATTATGACAGCGTTTTTCTTGTTAGTGGACCAGTGTTTCAAGCCAGTAGATACTATTTAAAAATGTAGATAAATCTGTGAACTGTTACGACACAAACGTATGTAGGTATCAATTAAATTAATGGACTGATATTGGCCAATATATCAACTATGAATGGCGAATTGATCACATATCACGTTATGTGTGTAGGTAATATTGCCATTAGCAAATACTGAATGGCACGGCAAATGATAACGAAATTGCCATCAGACATCGGAAATTACCCGTGCAATCGGCAAAATTGGAAACCGTCCGAAACGGTTCTCCAGGTAACTTTATAGTCTCTCTCCATTTAACTCACGAAATACATTAAATTCGACAGTATACGTTTTTTATTCAAATGCCAGTGTGATCAATGGTTCCGTAGCATTTTTTGATACGGTGTTAAAATAAAATTGTATTTTTGTGTCTGAAAAAGCGAATGGTATATATCAGTTGGTGTTTTATTGATACATATGTATGTGATATATGTAGGCAAATAACTTATCAATAATAAATTGACACACTTTGTTTTTATAAAAGTTTTATCCCGTTACACATTTACTTTCATTTTGGACACTATAGCGACTTCCTTAAAAATGTCGCTTTATCTGCGAAGTATTTTAAAAGTTCTTGGCGTGGCCGTAAAGACAAAGTTAGTATCTAAATAGGACCTTGTGACAGAAGAAAGTGCAATTTAGAAACCCGTAAACTTCTTCTTGTGAAGGCTTTCCTAATTGCACTCCCCCTCGGGCGGCGTCTACGCATAATTGGGAACCAGGGCGACTCAATATGGAATGCTAAACAATTGTTGGATTGGCCCCGTGGCAGCCATTGTGTCACTTTTATAACAATTTCGCGAACAGTGCTATTGGGAGTGTACCAAAATTAAATTGTTTTGGTTTTTATTACTACGTTTTTATTAACTCGCTTATGTCGTTGTGTGCTCGGGTACGATTTTATAATAAATTCGACTGTACTTTTCCAATGAGCTAGAGAGTTGAAATTTGAAACAGGTTATATTTGGACAACAACCCCAGAAAAAGTTGATAAAATTTAAACCAAGATTTACCATATGCATTTGTTATTATATAATATGTTCATAATGTTTCAAAAGAAACTAAGTAAGAGAAAAACTTCATACAACGCTCAGTATCGTAAGTTAATTTTATCCAAGTAATTTTTTATTAAACTACTCATTAATGCGAATTTAAAAGTAGCAAATAACTTCCTTTGAATCTAAACAGATTTAAAACTCATATCCACTTCTAACTTTGCACATATTGTACTCCTTTGTTTGTGAATTTTGAATGGCTATGGAAATACTGTAAGATTCATAAAGGAAAACGTAGGGTACATGCGGCAGACAATTGACTGTTTGTTGGGCCATCAACGATCAAATAAAACTGCAAATGATAGTGATTGCGACCCGATTCATGTTATTGATAGTCAGTCTAAGTACCTCCATTTTTTGTTACGTCACATATACTTTACGACTTTAAGGTAAAAAACGTCTTCCGCCCTCGTTACCTGGAATACTGACCGCGAGTGGCAAATTTCATTTATTGATTTAGGTATGTATAATTTGAAGTTTCCTTTCTTTTGAGATAATGTTAGGCAATCTTTCCCAATTTTTACTCTAAATTGACATATATTTTACTATTCCAATCTACTAAGGAGCTCTACTTGGCATTAGACATGTGTACATATATATGTGCTCTACTTAGCCCATATTTTCATTTGCGCAGCTCTCGGCGTTCGTCTGGCTTATTACGAAAAACTTAACTGTTATGTGAAACGACGCGGGGGACGACAGGCGAAAGGGAAAAGAAATATAAGTACGACTGCATCCTGCATAACGCTTATCTATTGAGATAAACCGTCTAGTCGCAGACACAGACGTTGGGGTACATATCCAAGCAGAAGGTTTTGCGGAAGACAAAAAAGGGATGTTTGTTATAGTGTGTTTCATCTCAAGTTATATCTGTGCGTAAGGGGGTGTTTCGTCAAAGAACATTAGTTTAATGTATACTTACGTCTATTAATGATTAAGATTTATTAATATAAAACAATGGACGTGTCTCGCCTAGTAAATACATGTATACCATTCGTATCTTAGATGTTTAGGATTTAAGTCCCCCTGCCTACTCCATCAAGGACCTAGCGTGACAGTATAATATTGTAATATCATCATAAATTTGATGACTTCATATGTATTAATTACTATTTGAATAGGGAAAAAAACCTAACATCAAGCCTGTAATCCCCGAAGGGGTAGGCAGAGGAGTGTAGTACACTCCCACGTTTCACCAGTTCCGTTTGAGTTACATGGAAGAGGTGGTGAGCCTATTGCCATACACCTGAACAATTTCAGACTCCGAGTCACTACAAGAAATTCTAAATTAGAAAAATCCAATAGCACCCGACCCGGGATTTGAACCCAGGACCTCCCGATCGACAGTCCCGCTTGCAACCGCTCGACCAACGAGGCAGTCATTTTTAAAATCAATGAACAAAAATATTGTCGTTGTATCTTACAACTCGCTTCTTTGCGTAAGATCTTCCTAAGCGCTATTTTGCATGAAGGTAATACTGTTTTAACCTTCCCGTAGATGTTGCGCTTGTCAGAATTACGGGCTGTTACTTTTTTCATAAAACAAAAGTAGGCCGCGGCGCCGTAATATTAGATCTACTAACGACCAGAAGTAGTATCAAAGTTGTTTGCGCAATATTAAAGTGCCCCTAATGTATACAATGTTATAAGGCTTCCGCTTATAGTAATATTCTTTTATGACGACGTCAAAACGCTATGTTGCTGGCCCGGCTTCTGGAGTATCCAATTGATTTTTATTGTGACTTAACACATGTCGGCCTCATTGTGTCGGCTTTTTGTGACGCTCGTGTCATTAAACAAGGGCTTTGATTTAGAAGTAGCGGGCGTACTCCTTATCATTTACATTTGACTCTGATATATTTTATACAAAAAAGGAATGAATAATACCTGTTTCTTCCAAGTAATTAACAACGTAATTGTCAAGTATAAGTATAGATACAGTGTCGATTAAAGATTTGCTTTTTGTTTATTGAAGAAATATCGAAACAATATGTAAAATGCATCCTCTGTATTCCCTGAAAGGTTATGCAGGGGAAGGCAGCAGTCCCGTGTTTCACCTATTATAAAAAACCGAAAGCTTTAAATAACTCATTCGTATACAAATTATCATTTAGTGCGTTACTTATTGACAGCATAGGTATTGTTGTGCGGTCAACGTAAGAGTGAAGTCAATGGTTAGGGTATTGTCAATGGTTAAGGCGATCTGTTACGTGGGAAATTTTCAAATCCATTCTTTGGCGGCACGGCTCGTACTTGCGATGTTACGTAATTGGACAGCAATGGATTTCGTAAGCGATTAGGCATTAAAGTTGTTTACGGCGGTTGTTTCGGAAGCAGGACACGTGTTGCCAGCGCGGTATGTCGATACATTTCAGTTTTGCTCATCAAACATAAGTTATTAATTATTATCATATCCGCAAGCTAGATTCGTTATGAGGTAGGCAGAGAGTTTACAGTTCGACTTCCTTCTTTTACATTCGGTACTTTCCTTAAAAACGCGGGCCGGTTTCGGCGCAAATGTTATAAGGGTTTTTTTTTCTAAGAAATTCGGCAATTACATTTGTAGACCATTTACTTATCAGCTTAAACAGACAGCGACGATGTTTGATTCCAGTATAATTAGTGTCAACACGATAAAAATATAATTGTTGACGGACCTTGAAGCTTGTTAGAACAGAATTTAATGTATATACAAAAAGTTTGACAAGTTGAGTAGGACGATTGATGAGGACCTTAAGTTTATAAAAATTCTTGAGAATCTCATTTAACAGATCCTATTAAGTGCGAAAATTGGTTCCGCCTTCATCTTGTGGGTAGCTGTGCAAACAAATTAAAACGAATTTCTTTGTGTATTGTAGCGGAATGGCGAATTTAATCTGATGTCCAAAATTGTGCACTATTCATTGGCTTATTAAGGCTTTAATATCGACCTACATGTCGATATACTCTTTATAATTATTGTATAATTTTTTTAACTGCAGAAACTTATTATTTTCCACTGCTTCTTCGTTTGGGGAAAGAAATCATGGTATGTTATGACTTTTTGTTACGTGACTAATCCACACATCATTTTCAGCCTTTTTTTATATTTTCAACAATTAAAGTTAACGAGTGATTGTTTTCAGTGAGTGTGTACCATGTGAGCACAGTTTACCTGTCATCAGGTCTCATCACACTGCGCTTTCCGGCCGATAAGATTTATATGGGACCACTTCTCAGGTGGCCCTTTAAGTGACATTTTAAAATATTGGGGACATTGTTACACTTTTTGTTAAATCGTAACACATTTTATTTGTTCATTTGTTTAGTGCCCATTTTTTGTTTAGCCAGATGTATATTTTTATTGATTATCTCACTCGGTAGAAACAGATTATAAAATGACACTAGTAGTATTTGAATACTATTAATATATTTGCAAATACACATAAATGATAATAAAACATAAAACTTTATTATAAGACTTGATTCGTATGAGCTGCTGTTCGCCCTTATATCGGAAAGTTAATATAACATATTAAAAGAACGTTAATCGATCCCTTTCGGATAACATGGAGACGGTGATAGCCACATTCTGGGAGTAGTCTATTTAATGGACTTAAGGTGTTCGGTGTTTGAC
>DWEE01000485.1:0-17037 GCA_018245755.1 Parelbella macleannani | reverse complement strand
AGTAAAATTACACCTCTGTAATTCAAGTAAAGCGAAGGCTAAAATCTTAAATCGTATTAAGTTGCTTATTCAACGCTCAGATATCTCCATCCTCGACAAAGAAATGTTATTTTAAGCGGCACTAAAGGGCCAGCCGTCGTTTGCGTGGGCAAAATCCTGATTTTATCTTGGAAGGAGGATGGCAAAGTAATTGATCCTTGGACCGGCATTCACCTTAGGATTGGCAGGTTTTGTTATTTAAATTCTGCCCTCTGCTCCTAAGATACCTCGTAAGATAAAACAAGATCCCTTGGTTTAACGCCACCTATTGAGGAAGTTTTTATATTTTGATTTCGGTATCCCTTTTGCGTGCAGTCTATTCTAATATATGGGTAGAAAATTCTTTATCGCTCACACCACAACAGACACTG
Source organism: Parelbella macleannani (assembly GCA_018245755.1). Classification (NCBI taxonomy): domain Eukaryota; kingdom Metazoa; phylum Arthropoda; class Insecta; order Lepidoptera; family Hesperiidae; genus Parelbella; species Parelbella macleannani. The sequence goes on along the minus strand of DWEE01000485.1, from coordinate 16,627 downwards.
TATAATACACAAAGACACAGCAAATGTAAACAATAGGCGGTCTTATCGTATAAAAGCGGTTCCTTCCAGCCAAGACAAAAAATAATTACAGACTGTGAAGGAAAAGAAAAGAAAAGGCATTTACGCAATAATGGTACAATTCATAGATATAACTTAACGCAATAGTGAAAAATGTACAATAGGAAGGGAAGGCTCAGAAGTATAAAGAAAAAAAAGAGGAATAGTTTTGATTGATCTAGAAGTTTTTTAAAGTACTACGCTTTTTCTTCTTTCCTTATGTGAATGGATATAGAGAGTCCGAGATATAGTTAGCAGACAATGGGAAGGCAAATAAATTATTGATTTAGATTATGTAAATTAAAGAAGAGTTAGTCATTACCCGCCCGTTGTGCCGGTCGTATGTATGTAAAATAATTGGGTCATAAAGACATTTCATGTAACCTTTTTTTTTAGCATTGCTGCTATAATACATATTCATTAAATATTTGTATGTAATATATTATGTATCTATCTATATCTATGTTAGCTTAATTTCCAAATTTGACGTAGGTATCCGTTTTACGTAATCAGAAAGAAATTTGTTTCCTCGGATCTGCGCCTATGATGTGATATGTTTAAAAGAGAATATTTTTATGTTAATGGAATTGCTCTTTTAAAGACTTTAATAAATTTCAATTCTGATCGGAATAGTAGCTGATATTGTTGAAGTATTAAATCATTAAAATTTCCTTACCGTATAGCGTAAGCGAAGGCCATGACAGCATCAGAGACAAACTGCAGTTGCCGCTCAAATTCTGTGTTGTTGACGGTGAGCCGCTCGCGTCCGGAGCAGGCCTTTTCGTACTGCCCGTTGTATGGAGTGCGTGGACTGCCTGGGTATCTGCATTGGAAGTGATCCTCCCAAAACTCTGCAAGAAAAATAATATTTAATTTTTTTTTTTAATTTGCTATTTTAAAGAAAAGGAGACAACTGTGTAGGTTTCCTGTTTAAAATAATTTCTACGGATTTCGAACATTCGTTCGTTTTTATAAAGAATTGTAATTTAAAAAAAGACAATTATTTTTGACTTTGGTCATAGTAGCATGGTGACTGTCAAGCTATAGATTGGACTGTTTCCAGTGCTAAGCTATCATACTACTCATATTTTAAGCGGTGCAACATCATGGAAGTACCTGTTAAGTGTACTTCCATGGTGGAGAGTGGACGGTGGAAAAAACGTGGTGAGGAACGCTTTCTGTGATATTTGGAATCTTAAAGGCAAAGAAATGTAAAATTTTGAATAAAATTTTACCGACAATAATTATTATTTACTGTTGTTGTACTGTAAGTACCTACTGATGTTTTCCCCGAGGACAACCTAGCGATTTGGCTTATGTTAGCATTGAAACATTTAAAGTAAAAAATTTAGTACGTAAAAATAGAAATACATTCTATCTTCTTTATTTCTACAGCAAACAAAGTACGTGGATGGCAAATAAAACAAGTCGGTCACATTGCTTCGGAAGTGGTCGTTTTGAGGCGGCCTTTATAGAGAAAAATATAAAAACAGGAGGGCATGTCTAAAATGGCTATTATCCGAATAAAAATGTCACATTGCCGGGTCACTTTCAACACATAAAACATTTAGATTTTTTTTATGTCGTAAAAGTAACAAATGTGTAATATTTTTTTATGATATAGGCGTATTAAATGGGCATGGAGGTCACCTGACGTTATGAAAGCTGCACTATACGTACTATAGATTTTTTTTCCGGAAATTTATGTACTGTATCGAATATATTAAAATTTAAAATTTTTGTTCATTGGGTATCTATTTTCTTAATTAGCTTTTCGACCACCGTGTTTATTTATTGTTTTTATTATAACAACGTAGTGGCGTTAGATCAGTGTTTAGGAAGGTTTTTGTGAATCAAATCAGAAACTAATTAAAAATCATCGATCAATGAAAGCCGTGGACTTTAGTGGCGGACAAATTTATTGTTAGCCTGCAAGCAGTTTCTCCGAGGGGTTCAATTCCATGGATATAAGTAATATGTTCATGATTGATGAAGAGTGTCTTCTTCTAGCTACAAAGCTTCGCTATTAAATACATTATTTTCTGTATACAGTTCCTGTGTATGGTTCCTGCGTATGGTTCATAGAATTTCAAGAATTGTATGCGAAAACTTATTTGTTATTTATTACATTAGTTTTTTATCAAATATTGATTACCAAACCTTACCATAGATCTGGCATAACAAAAATAAGGTTGAAAATTTTCGTTTTAAAAATTACGTACCGACGAACCATGGATTCCTTTTATTATTCTTTACATTCAGCCCCAAGAAGTACTCTTTGAATCCTTTTACATCATTAGCTTGAGGTTGAACGCTTATTGTTCCCTCCACGGCTCTCTCGTTTCCTTCAGAGACCAGAGACCTGGCACTCCATCCATCAGACCCGACCCAGCTGAAGGAACCAGTTGCGTTAACACGTTCCACTGCTCTCATTACGCCTGCTACCTCCTGGTCGGACCCGAATATTATTGCACCTGAAACAAAAGACACATTGTGTAAAATGTTTTAAATAATTTTATCCTGAACATTTATACGCATTTAAAATATAAGTATTGATGAATTGGCAAATGGGCAAAGTGACCGCCTTGTAAACTGGGTTAGCTCCGACAAAATATAGCACTACATTATATCACAGAAGTGGCCTTCTGTTTGTTATTAGTCTGACACTTATGTTATTAATTTTTAGAACTAATTTAGAATGATTTGTATTCAGTACAACTGTTTATGACTGTTTATGTTTTGTATTTAGTATAACTGTTATGGTTAAATGGACCACCATTACACCTGTTACACAAAGCAGGTACAAACTTTCCTATTTTTACTCTAACATTTACCACACGGTATACTTATATTGTATCACATTGTAATACACGCCATCAATTTTATCTTTTCAATGTACTCCCCATATTTTATCTTAACATTATATGGCTTCGCACAGATAGCATCTATTTTATGACACAATGAAACTAGGAACAACACACGAAAAATCAATTCAAATCAATTAGTTTGATAGATATTCCCTGTGGCGAGTAAAATATTATGGCGACTGTTATGGACGCTTTAGGGCGCTATCTTGCCGGAAGTTTCCGGGGAACAGGAGAATAAACTTGAGGTTATTAGGATTTACCTTTATTACTCGACGGTCTGAGATTGGGTAAAAGAAATAGGAACGGGTAAGCAATAATAATTACATGTTATGTTCTTGTAAAGTATTTTATGAGGGTAGGTATAACAAGAGATATTATAACAAGCACAGTTTTCCTCAAATTGGGCTTCAAAATGGAATATTTTGTTTACTCGGTTAAATCTTACATTTTATTAAATGGAAAATATTACGAATATGGCAGTTTCATTATTGGTTAAACATTTTCAACATTTACTTTACGTTTATTTAAAACCAAGTTTCCGTCTGCAACGTACAAGTCTTTTCAACCACATTGTTCTTTTTCTAAAATTGCTTTACAGAAACTGCCGATAAATTAATTATCGGTTTGCGAAGATTCTTAAAAACTGTTCTACAACAATCTTCGCACGCATCCATATGTCGATATGTTGGTTTACGTCCAGTATGAGACATTTAAAATATTCCAAAAATGTGCTCAGTTAAAGGTTTAAAAATTAAATGTCGGTGAATCCCTCTCCCTGGTTGGTATATAGGAAATTTATCACGTGACATTTTGACAAGAATCTTCAAATTCTTTCAATGATATTGCAATTGAGGCGAATTTATAGATTTGTAGTGGGGTTTAATGGTATCTTTCGTAGAAGAGAGGAATGTGTATTGTATTATTAAAGATATATATTAAATTAATCCATTTTTAGATTATGAATTTTACATACTAACGTATAACGCTAATAACTATTTACTAATTAAATCAACGGGTGCTATAGTTTTAAGGTGGTTGAGCAAACTAGGTAATAATAAAGATCTTTTTAATGAATTTGCGTCTTTGTAAGAAATTCTTGCTCGTTTAGATAATTACGAGTAGTCATTCAAAGCCGTCGTGGGTGAGTAGTCGCTTGACGCGGGTGTATTTAGTTCCGCGAATTAAAGTTTTATTACTAATATCATAATAAAGGATAAGTAGATAAAAACTTAACTAATCTTTTTAATCTTTTTATATTGACAACAAAAATATACTGAAAAAGTCAGTATTGATTTAATGTCCCGCAATGGGTATCCTCCTTTTTCTCACTTCCTAACCCGACGACTAAGAATGTACAGAAAATAATCTTAGACATTTACAATAAATTATAATTAATAGAAATTGGAAAGAAACAGGCATTAAGTGCACATAATGACTAAACGGAGCTAAACCGGGTCTGTGTTTCAATTAAGTGAGGATTAGTCGGGATATAGCTAATTTCCACCACGCTTTGCAATACAGGCGAGGCCGCGCGGAGCTGATCCACTCTATTCACTGGAAAATGGAAGTACGTGAAGTTTATACATATTTAATAATCTGGAATTTACAGACTCAACATTTCTTTTAGATAATTACTTAGTTTTCGTGAATCCGTCTGGAAAGTTGGGATGAACCAAATCGTTTCGTTTTGGCCAGTGGAATGTCCACCAGATAAGGATGGTAACCTGCCGTGCGTCTAGATGTTCGATGTAGAAAACTATCTGGAGAATTAGTTCCTGTAATTTCTGCAGGCACTCGCCGAAGTGTATTCTGTAGAACACTGCCAGACGAGCTACACGACGGTGACTAGGGCTTTGCAGTCTAGTGGTGGAGAGCACATTTTGTTGAAAATAGGCCCGGCACGTTTTTGTTATACATTCAACCTATTCACATAGACTCAGCCTAATAGTAAACAAAAATAATGAAAATAAATGATTATAGTTATACTGATAAACAAGTGACAATAGGAAAAATGCCGAAAAGCTGAGTAGATGAAACTGAAAGTAATTAGGCAAGGTACAGGGAGATGAATATTTCAAACTACCCTCAAAACGTGTAAAATTTATTAATCATGTATTAAAATCGTTCGTACGGAGATGGGCACTTATAAGGACTCGTTTGTTTGTTTTTTAAGAATAATACTTTCATTATTTTCGGCCAACAAAGTAGCATTATTCAGTAAGCAACTATCCACTTTTAACATACATACATATTAACATACATATATTCTACTAAATATGCATATTATTCGCTAATAAATGATATTTTGATTGCTTCACGATAATTACGTTTATACTGTAAACATAAAATAGCGCCAGATATGACCCTTGCCATATACCATGTCTCAAAAGCTTACTTAAGTAGACAGAATTAGTTTTGTTAGCACTTTCAACTGAACTAAATGGATCTTAAAGTAACTGTGGAATCAGTCAATGACTTCAGTCGACTTTAGTGCTTGTTTGTTGGAACACAATTTGTTACATGTATATAGTAGTCAAATGCGAGTGAATATTCAAATATAACTTTAATAACACCCTTGCCTATATATTGTGACGTTCAATATATTAAAGACTACATTTATTAGAGCTAAGAAAATGGTAGCAAATGTGATATTAATTTGAGTAAAATATCTGAGTGACTGTAGCGTAAAAAAGTTGAAAAGCGTTAACTTAAAACTATACTATTTAAAATGGTCGTCGTCACAATTAACAAATAATTTCTGGTTAAATTACTGAAAAGCTGTTACATTACTGAAAACGGTTAAAGTGATAGACTCTCACACGTGCCAAATGTGGTAAGCTGGTTGGTAACTGGTAAGGTTCACACGACTTACGAACATTGTGGAGACGTCTAAGGGGCGCAGGTTTCCTCATGATGATTTTCTTCACCGTTATAAAAAGATATATTGTATTTTAAAATGCTCGTTTTCCGTAAAGAAAATGGTGCCCTTAGCTTTTACTACATACAATTATGATTTCTTATTCAGGCACTATTAATTTTTACATCGGGCTCAATGTAATACTAGTATAGTGTATGCTACGTGAAACGGTAAGTATTTTTATTTTATTTATTTACAACATTTCGTATTTACGAGTCACTGCGTTCAAACTTAGCGTTAAACCATAGAATGGATGTGTTGGTATTGAAGCGAATATCAAAGCAGTTTGTAAATTTCCAGGCGAATATTGCTTGCGATATTACGTATTTCGGAGCAGGGATTATGCTTCAAATATCTACGTTTTTGTTGCATTGTCGACGAGAAGTTACAATCGGAAAAATACATATTTTTCCTAAAGATTATACCAGTGAGCCACGTTTATTAGACAATGACAAGTCATAGGACAATGCCGCTGTTGCCATTTCCAAGGGTAAAAGTACCTATTTTCATGGTATTTTTCTCTTTGTTATAAAAGTCCAAACGCGAAGTAACGGCCATTTGTACCCGAAGTCAGAGAAAGCTGATTTTACCCCTAACATCAGTCAAGCTAAACTGGGGCATAAACAAACGAGCTTTGCTGATTAGCGGCAGAAAAAAGAGCTACGGTCATACTTAAGCTGGAAGACTATGTACGGGTGATTTTTCGTTTTTTCATATATGTACATAATTAGATTATGTAAGGATAAACTTTTATTTTTATTTCAAAGTAGTAGTAGCATTGCTTCTACGATTGCAAGAGGTCATAAGTACATTAATGGTCATGGAGGCGAGATGGACGATTTTAGTTTTTCTGTGCACAAACTAGAACAGAACAATGCTGGCCTTATGATTAATTATTAATTGTTGCAAAACAGATTACACCTCTGAGTATCTATCAAATTTACTGACGAATTTAGTTTCAACTGATATGTAATCTGATATATTTTAATATTGAACTCCCTCTCCCCTTCTCATGAATGTGGTAGTATAGTGATAAGAGCGATCGGTGAATGTGCGGAGCGGCGCGCTAAACGGCAATCATTGGTTATTGAGGAGCTGCGGATTCAATTTGTGCGCGCACTTTAGCGAGAAATTGTCCCGCGTCACAGCTGGCTATCAGCGACCGCAAACGCTATGAGTATCACTTGTATCGGCCCAATATGCTGTAAGCAGTTCCGCATTCAATAATGATCTATCAGGCTGTAACAAAATGTTCTTAAGGTACATGTAGAATATTGTAGTATTTAGGTCTTTTCTGGCACCCTTTCAACACACGGTTTTCGAACAAGCATTTAATGTGTGTACTTAAATATCAGTAATGTCTTCTTTAAAGAATTTGTTAGCTTTGAATTCAATTATTTACGACTCTCAGCTGCTCTGAAACGATAGGTGTAAGAAGTTACTATTTTAATGTTAAACAGATCTAAATAGGTAAGATGTACTCCTATATAAATAGGTGTTTCACAGGGTTCATCCATAAGACCACTTTGTTTTCTAGTTGACGTAAATGTTTAAGTAATACGTCATTATTCTTTCAATTCTAATTATTACGCTGAATTTATTCAAGTATTGTTCCAATTTTCTTGTATGTGGCAGTATAGTGATAAGAGTGATCGGTAAATGTGCGGAGCGACGCGCTAAGCGGCAATCATTGGTTATTGAGGAGCTGCGGATTCAATTTGTACGCGCACTTTAGCGAGAAATTGTCCCGCGTCACAGCTGGCTATCAGCGACACCCCACTGTTGTATCACACATGTCGGACCAACATTTTATATGCCCAAATTATATGTAATGACAAGCTGATCTGATCCGATCAAAAGTCTTGAAAAGATAAAAACCAGATCTTTTCCGCTTTAAGTCAAGAATCGATACATATACCATATCAAGGAAAACGTTTGTAATAATAAATGCAATACTTATAGGAAACTATGTAGTTTTCTATAGTAATTTAGTTAATACAAACGGGCTTTGCGTTTGACACACTTTTGTTTTGTTAGACTTACGTATTATTATTGTATTAAGGCAAAATAACGTATAAAATAGTATAAATCACCATTTATTGCCCATCACGCTATTGAAAGTTACATCCGAAAGCACTTATGAAGTTGGGCATTACAGTCGTATTACTTTATAGGATATAAGAAAGTAGTGGCGACTAACAGGAACCGATTAAAACTTTTAATGGAAACAATCACGCGGTACATTCCAGTACTGAATCCGACCAGAAATCCTATTAAGTCTAGTTCAGGATCTGTTAGCCACACTGATTAGATCCGTGCGGTAGGTAGGTTTCTTACTGTCTATAATGTGTTGGTGGATTTATTTTATAAAACAATGAAACTGTACTATAGAGTCTTATTAAAGATATAGGCTACATACATTTACGATATTGATATTGATCTCATTTATGTTATATACACAATACTTAACCTAAATTATTGTTGTAGTTATCATTTATTTATTTTTGTCTCCTTCGATGGACTGAGACTAAAAAAACAAACACGAAAAAAATCTCTTCCCACTTTTTATAATAAGGAAATAAAAATGTTCCATGTTATAGAAAAAGTAGCGTTCAACAATAAAAACTTGTTGATAGTTAAATTCTTTTAAAAACAACTATCTATGTCACAGACTCTATCATTTTGGTATAACCGATTTCCAGATTAAGCTTACTGTATAAAAAGGAGTACCTAAATTGCATTTCCATTTACTCAAAGCCCAATAATATACAATAAATCATGATTCGCTTCCACTACTTTCTCAACTAAACCAATTTTGTATAGTTAGCAGTTACAACAAGTTCCCGAAGGAGAGAAAAGTGTTTATAAACTTACCTGTAATCTTAGTAACTCAGCAAGTCGGCGGCTTAAATGTGGAAATAAAAGCAAATGTACATAATATTTCTGTTAAGGAAATTATATTTAACATACCGAAAGGAATTACGCCCTTTGTTTATGAGGAAGACAATTTCAATCGAACGCATTAACCCGTCACTGTTTTATAGCAGTTTTGGCTTGTTCCGTCAGTTTTATGACCTTAATGTTAACGTTGGTAATTAATTGGAATATGAGCCGTCCACAATCGAATGAAATACACACATATGGGGTAACATTGTTGTAGGTAATATACCCTAATTGGTAGCAATTAATGTCATTGCCATATGATTTTAATATTAACGAGAATAATTATTGTTATTTATTAATGTATGTTGTTTCATACATTTTAATTAATTGCGTTAAACGGAGGCGTGATATTGGCACCTGGGTGCCGTGAATTATATATAATGTTTGGATCGCATATTGGTTGATTTATAGGTTGGAGACATTATTACCTTTATATAAACCTCTAATTCTGCTTACTTTTCTGTTCTCTTTCATTTTTGGTATGAACTAATACAAGAATGTATAAAATATTTAACATTTGCTAGGACACGTACACATATCACAATTTTTGTACATTCTAAAAACACAAATTTATCATGTTTTTAATACATAGTTGGTACCAATTCGTTTATTCCATTATATAAAATTACTCTAAACATTAAATATTGTCCTCACAATACTCGGTACTCTAATAAAATTATCTTTATTGTTTTAACTTTAAGACTTAATGACAATGAATTAATAGAGAAAGATAATAATGATATTGATATTAATTGGATTATACAAGCATAGAATCACCACATTGTGGTGCAGCGAGTGTAGGAAAGCACCAGCAATCATCTGAACATCGATCTGGCGCGGGGGCCGCGTGGTGGTAATGCATTGAGAAGTCTGCCAAATGCGTCCTGGGACAATCGCGTTTAATACTAAGTAGTTATTAGACATGATCATTCTGATGCTAGAATACTTTACGAAAACACAAACACATTATTGTTGGAACAAGCAATTAATATTACTATTGTTACATCCAACTGTGTAGGTAAATGGATAATTTTTTTTGTTCTTTTTATGGAATTTAGTGACATCTTAGTTGCTCTTTCGATTTCTAAAGTTTCAAAAAACTGTTTTCAACACGTGTCATGACCGTAATCCAATTTTCAACTGAGACATGTAAAAATTAAAGTTCTCTTATATTCACATTTATAATGACAGATCCATTACTATATTGAAAAATGGTATTGGGAAAATGTATGACTTTATAATCTCGTTAGTGTCTGTAAAAATAAAAAATCAAATTAGTACACTAACAAAGACCGAGTGGCATCATTATCCCTGAAAAAGACAATGACATAACAAGTAGCAAAACCTCCAATGGTGTACGTTTCAAAGCAATTCCTACGGAGCACAATGGAAATAATGAGACTGAATCAGTCTATATTTCTTGGTCCGTATGTAATTGTCTTTGTGAGGTTCGTTCATCTTTGTCTATATATGACGATAGCTTTTAAGCTATCGGTATTAAGGGTTATTTTTAGCATTCCACACTATATTGATCTCAAATGATATATAATGACTATCTTCAAAATCCTCCTTTGATATTTATGTAAAAAGGCGTTGCTGAATTCTTCAAATTAACTGACAAAAGTCAGGCGCTAATTTATGTATGGTTTGCTTTAGTCGCAAATGAAGCTTATTCAGCTTCTTCTTTCTTCTTATTCATCTTGCTTGGAGTTACCTAAGTGACTGTTCGCGGTCTGCAATTCTGTCAGGGTTAAGGGCGTTTCATTGAAGCAAGTCGATTACATTGATCACTTACCCCAGATTTACCTTTAGCGCTACTTTAACTATATTCATCATTTTTTTTTATACATTTTAGATTGTTGTAGATTTGAGATTGTTGCCGCAAGTTGTTCTATTTTAAGCTTCAGATGACGACGTACATGATGATATTTCTGACATACATTTAGTCGTTGTTTTGTATCTCTCATAATGAAAAATAATATGGTTGACTTTTTGCTGAAATCTTTTTTTTAACGTGCAAAGAGATATGCGTTAACATTAAGACTGAAAATAGACATTTAAAATTAACGCATGTGGGTTTGATTTCTATGCAAACCATAACCCATGTCTTCTTATAATGGTTATAATTTCATCTTGTATTTTTATAGGCAATTAGGTATATTTTATTTTTATCCTTAATCTGTCATATTCTATCGCAATTGATATGCAACAAGATGTCAACAAATTGTGCAAGAATAATTGGCTAGAGGTGCTAAGTGGCAATGACAATTTATAGGACTCGATTAGCTATACAGATGAGTACTCAGTTCGGTATCGTTGGAAAATAAACATGCGATTAAACTCGCAATTACCATTCAGTACAGTCTGGTACCATCTACACTATTATTAATAAATACATTAAGAATGTAATTTCACGCCTGTAATCCCTGAAGGGGGAGGCAGAGGCACTCCTCTGCACTGCACTCAGTACACCCCCTAGTTTCACCAGTAACGTTTAAGTCCCATGGAATAGATGGTGATTCTATAGCCATATACCGGGCGCAGATTCAATCTCTGAGTCGTTATTAGAAATTCTCAAATAGAAAAATCCAATAGAACCAGACCCGGGGTTTGAACCTAGGACCTTCAGACCAGCAGTCGCGCTTACTCGACCAACCAAGTAGTCTAATAACAGTAAATAATTATTCAATTTAAATTATATAGATATATCATATAAATATATACGTAAGAAATATAATTAAGCAATATTTTAGTCTCCGCTCTCTTTGCATGGGTCGTAAATTTTTCCCTCTATCATAAAGGGAATAATGTGGGGAGAGATTTTAAGTATCCGGCATCCAATTACAGATTGACGTTCAGATATACAGTGTTTGCGTTATCTAAATGAATGCATGATCATCCAGCCACCAAACTCTACCAAGAATGCACGATTGAGTAGGAGGTGGATGCAGGGCATGGGTACAACAGCTGAAGTACTGATGTATTTAAAAAATCAATCTATCATTCCAACTCTAGCAGTGGCGCTATGTCCTTAAAATTTATATAATAAGATAAAGCGAGACCTTAATTTTGGATTCTCAGAATTTAAACACAATTTTATTTTATCTCACGAGTCAAGGTAAACCATGTAGTTGGAGTTGAGTTGATGACAGATTTCGAAGAGCTACCATTAAATATTGGATAGCTTCAAGAAATATTTAAATTTTATAGTAGTTTTACAGCGTCCTTCTGTTTCCATAAAAAAGAAAGTTTCTTATGACTCACATATTTTTTCATTCCGACGGTGTAATATGAAATACGTAGAAAACGCAAACAATGTTAAAAAAGAAAAATTAGTTTATATTATGATATAACAATCCGGGATTATGATAACTAATTATATGTAGAAAAAAATGAAATTTCCTACCGTACTACCATTTCATTGAAAATAGCTGAAGGCTAATATCAACTGCAGAAGACATTTCATAAAAAAATGTTTTAAATCTTTTACAGCGAGATCTTGGATTTTTCATACGATTTAAACAGTATCTCGTTTTTATGTACACTTTTCTAATGCTGAATAGCTTTCCTCAAGTAACGGGCTACGGCTGGTCCGTTTATCAGAAGGGTTGAAAGTTAGTTTTAATAATGACTTTTGGTTTTTAGTTATTAGATTTCATGCTGTTTCAAAGTGATTAATATATGAGGGCTTGAGGATAATATTAGAACATGGTTCTGAATTTCTAAAGATATCTGAGTTAATTATATTATGCTATAAATACTTCATTTTAGATCGTACAAAGTTATGTTGAAATGTTATAAAGCAAAAATATGTGTTTTTTACATTTTTACAAGCGAACTTCACATACATACTCACAGGTGATAAACATATATTTGTACATGTATCAGATAATTTTACGCACAGGCACAACAAATAGTCCTACATTTCTCCGTAATGGGTATTGAACCCGAAAGCCCAAGCCCAGTATAGTCCAGTTTACTAATCGTTCAAGCGACTATAAATACAATACGAAATTGTGTGTACCTAAATATCGTTTTCGCGGTGCGTGTGTAGTTCTTACGCAACTGGCAGTCGTATATCACAGATGTATAATAAAAAAGAAATGTACTTTTGATTGTTACGTCCGTTTTATCTTCATCGCCAGCGATTTTATGACGTTTCGTCTTAAATACTATCGTATAAGGAACGCGATGTTTACGTCTTGGTCGGAATCTTCTATTTCTTGTTTCATGTATTAATATTTTGATATTTGAACAATAATTATTGATACTGTCGTGTCGGTATGTACATGTTTGGTTTAATAAGTGAAATATGTGAACATAGCTTACCTCTTGCTCTTGGTTTTGTAAGAAGCTTCTGCACGATCTCATCGTAAGCTGTTTCAGCTGCCACTCCGGAGTCTTTTACTAGCTTTTCTTTTACAGCGATGCAGATACCACTTCGAGCTAGCAAAGCTTCCAATTCTTCGAAAGCCTGTGAACAAAATACATATTGTAGGTACACAATTGTGCTAAATTTTAAATGACAGCTTGTGAAATAAATATGATTTGTTAAGCGAAAAGTTGTACTTTTGGTTTTAAGATCTTTTGAACTGTGGAAAATTTAGATTACAACAAACACATGTAGCTTTTGGTTTATTTTATTCATTTTTATCGGTCTTTCGTGTTTAATTGTTGTAATAACTTTTAATACTAAGCTATCGTGTTGCATTCACCAGTTTTTTCGGTTTTTGGAGGTAAGTTTGACCAATTGTTCAGGAATGTATTGGCCTATGCAGCTCTATATACTTTTTACACATGGCTTGACGACTAACCTATTTAATCCACCAATATCCACTGAAGTAGCATGGTGCAATAGACAGCTCTGAGTTGTGGTACATTTTTGCCTATAAAAGTTTGAGCGAAGTAAACGTGGACAATTATTTGAAATCATTGTTTGTCGGTACCATTAATTGCATATTCTTGAAAACGAGTATTGTTTTTGTATTCAGTACACACTTGTTCATTATTGTCCATTAGCAGAAGCATGTTTCCATCATTATTGGCAATATTGTGGAGTCAGCGGTGAAAATTGTTGGCGACATTCAATGCATTCAGATCGATTGCGAATTGTCAGACGGAATTCTAGATTCGGTTGTCATACGTTGTTATGGAAATTAATGGCCTCGTAACTCAATGACGTGAGTACATTAAAAGTTACAGTGATATTGTGAATTATGCTATCTTCGTATTTCCATGCTTGCTGTGTTTTATTTTGTATATTTTCTTATTATGTTTCGTTATTGTTATTTTTGTATTGAGTGTGTACATATTGAGTTGCGCAAATCATTTATCCTTCTTGAGTTCAATGTCACTGGTACATATAAAAATTGTGTTTAAGTTTATTCATTTTCGTTTCTTAAAACTACCTCTGCATCGGGACGATCGTTTTATACTTAGGTAATTAAACAATGATTAGATTACATTAACGTATAAATTAACGAAATTACAATGAAATGTTCAATTTTTTGAGTTTCGTTATTCAATTTTTTCAATGTACTGTGGACACTGAGAGATGTATTTCATTAATTGGATGTTATTCGTTTTATTTATATACCTAATTATAATTTTTTTAAGTTTACGAATTTAGCCTAGAGTGTAAAACATACTCGTAGCTCCGACGGTGTCCTACTTGAAAGATTTAGTTATAATACGGTTCAACATTGTGAACAAAGAAGTTTTAACAAATAGATATAGGAGACATGTATCTTAGGATGTACCAGTATACTAGTTTCCGGTCAAGGGGAACTGCGGCAGAATTATTTGTGAAAAAATTGTGAACACCTATGACTTGTCCTACACTAAAAATTCATACGTGCAGCGCTATTGTAACATCCCCAACAACGTTCAAATAAAGATTTAGGGAAACAGCTTAGTGTCCATTGCAACCATCGGAATTTATAATGATAATCGGATTACCACTGAACGTGTGAGGGCGTCAGGGTTGTGTGCTCTTCGGTTAGCTTCAACGCACATATTTTTATCACCGACATGACGACTGCAATTCAATTCTTCATTTGAAAGGCAAACACGGAGTAAATGAATCTTTTTACGTTGTGACAGGACATGTGACATTTCACAAAAAAAAATTCCAACGTTTGAATTTTTTCTGTTGGAAAAAACTAAACTGACCGCGTGGCGCAGAGAGAGCATTAAAGTGACGGATGTACATGAAAAAAAACTTCGCCGGTGAAAATGTAGGTTGGAAGCGGAAAAATGAAACATTCACTAATGTTTGTTTGAAAACTTTTTTGTCGTTCGCGTCTGCCGACCAACACCATTTTATTGTTCAATCACATGTGCGCAGACTCGTAGTTACAATTTCAAGTCTTTTATTACACTTTGTCATATTTTGTTAAATGTATGTTTATATATATACGTGTGTAGATATAAATAAAACAGGTAAGGACAGGCGTTAAATAATTGTTTATTTTAGTTAAGTACTAGAGTATTTTGTTTAGACTTAAATGATACAAAATATATGGCTACTAATTGCAAGAAGCTGTCATGTAGATACTATAATGTATAATTAATTACAATTATCTTAAACGGTAAGGGAAATCTTCGAAAGAAAATTTACACGACTCACAATTTTGATAATGTTTTTTAGGACGTGTGAATTCGGCTAATTCACATTTGTTCAGCGCGGTAATCTCTGACCTTATATTCAGGCAAGGATACGCTATTTTGCAGTATAAAAATATAAAGGTTGAAGACAATGACGACGATTTGCGTTGAGTATTAACGGAATACTATGGAACAAGTTATTCTGAACATAGCAAACATTTATACCAATGACAATTTCTTATCATCTGATACTTGTAATTGATTGAGTCGTCAATTATTACAGTAAATATAAACTGTATCATAAAATTTTCCACAAATTGTGTAAAGATTATCAAATATATGTTTAATCAAAATGTTCGAAGTTAGAAAATAACGGCTTATTAAATTTGTATTGATTAATAATCTTATCTTCATCATCATCGTCACCCTTTATTTTATCATTGTTAGAAGTAGGTCTAATCTCTTAACAAAGAAAATTTATGGCCATATTTTACCATTGACGCAGATTTTGTGTCAGCGGATTTCACACATCTCTTGAACGTTATGGATGGCTGTAAGACGTGTATATTCCCTCACGATCTCTTTGTAGTAACTGGTAATTAATCTCACAAACGCTTACGCCTTTATCTCCGAAACGAAAAACCTGCTATTTGTTATCACAAAGACTTCATTTCCAGCGGCAAATATTTGGTTAACAAACAAATGTACGCCTACAGGAAACTCTAATACTCCCGTACGAAGCGCGCTGTTCAATATTTGCTGTGCACGTTAGTGTTTATATCTGTCTATTACCGGAAGTGATTTATATCTTGGTATTTCAATAATTAATGTTATTATTAATGACTGCTTCGTTGGTCGAGTGGTTGCAAGAGCGACTGCTGATCGGGAGGTCCTGGGTTGAAATCCCGGATCGGGCATTATTGGATTATTCTAATTTAGAATTTAGAAATTCAGTTAAGTTACAATAACACATTTGACGAATTTAATAAATTTTTGTCTCGTCTCTTTATCAAAATTTAGCTGGTCATGTCACAGCAAACAGTTATTTAAGCTTGTGAGTGTAAATAAATTTGATAATTGTAAGCGTGAATATTATATTAGAGTATTGTAAACCAATCCCATATTTTTCTGAAAATTAAGTTTGAATTGAAACAGTACATTTTGTAATGCATAAACAAATAAATAGACAAACATATAAAAGCTTAATTTTTTTTTATTTAATTAATGGAATTCATTC
>DWEE01000484.1:0-17044 GCA_018245755.1 Parelbella macleannani | reverse complement strand
ATAAAAATGTTGGCTTACCTTATTGCCCGAGTAGTTACAACTTACAGGCAGGCAGACAGCTGGTCAAAAGGTCTCAAGGGGTTTTGTAACTTGCATTTTCCAATAGTAGCATGACTCGAGTCTAGACTTATATCCGGAATATGGCTAAAGCTACACTCCCTATTCCATGATGAAATGTATAACTGGTGGGTCTGTACTAAATTCCTTCGTCTGCCCCTTCGTAGAAATGAATGTTATATTTCCTATAAAGTGCTTTGGATTTTTTAAAATGTTATTTTGTTTTATATTTGACAAATGGAACATACAAATGCCAGTAATGCTGTCTAGCAGTAGACGTGGGAACGGAGAGACCGCTTCGCAGTCTGATCCTAGGCGATGAATTAAATTTCACAATACCTAATTGTTACTACACGTCCATTAATGAAATAAGAAAGAAGTCTTTGTGCAGAATTTTTTTATATATATTTTTTAGAAATTTTATAAAAACAGTAATGACACCGGCGTCACTTAAATGTCAACCGCCCATAATTTGACAATTTACTGACAAACAAATAAATAACATAACATAACATGACGCCTGTGTAGCCCCGAAAGGTTACTCAGAGGAATGTAGGATACTCACACGTTTCACCAGATACATTTATGTCCCACCGTGGAATAGGGGTGAACCTAATGCTATACACCTAAAGATAACTAATGTAAACAATTTCCAGCCTCGAACTTCAAACGTTTGATGATTGCAGCGAATAATATTCAATTTGCAGAATATCCATTTCCTAACTAGGCTTTTGTTTGCCTGGGAAATCCCGACCCTGCTTATGAATGCACAAGACGTTGTTTTAACGGACGTGCCGTACATCCGACGAGGGACGAGATGGAATAACTAAAATAATTGAAATTAATTCAGAGATGTCTTGTGATATCCAAGACAAGGGTAAACACGCACTACATTCTTTGTTACCTGCCACTGTAACATACCGCTCGCCACTTCTTTGCTATATTAGTAAAAAAGCCCCAGTCATACATAACCATAACCAACGAATACATATTTATCGAATGGAGAATGTACCTGGAACCTGAATTACATAAATCTGACTATGTAAGCATATGATTATTATAGCTTCTTAAAATACTGACAACTACAGTCTTCGATACCGGCAAGCGAGTATAAAGATTGTTATGGATTTAGAGAAAATACGTCAGGCTTGTGAGGATAAAAATACTTGGCACTTGTTCCATGCATACACCTTGACGGACGTAGCGTTATGATATAATACTCTGAATTGATGCAAATTTTGCAAAAATCAAATTGCATTTAATATAAAACATTATGATAACAGATTAGACAACCCCGATATGGTTATAAAAGTATTAAGAAACACTGCATAATAACAATGTTAATGTTCAATATATTATAAAAAAAACACTAGAAATTCGTACATGTCACCCCACCAGTTGAACAGGTAACTGCTTCCTTCGGAATAGTTTCCTCTCAGTTTAATCTGTAGCATGTATTCTAGTGAAAAGACATTGAGCGAGAAAAAATCGCGAGCGGCGCGGTTCAGCTGCTCGCCGGCCGACAGGTCGACGTGGAAGCTAGATAGGTATGCGGAGGGGCGCGCGCAATCGAGCCCCACAGCCCTCACTTTCCCCGGCGCGGCTAAAAATAGACGCTCGCGATAGAGTACCACCACCTACCTATACGTACAACTACGACACCCGTGAGAAACTTCTTTCGGCGCTCGCACTTCACTTTTTGTTCTAATTGTTTTCACGATACGTGTCAAGTAGGATTTATCGCTTTGTATGATTTATGTAAAATAACTGCCGTCGTGTTCTGTTTCTAACAATGGACTAACTCGTTTATGTTACTGGTTTGTAGCCTTAAACTTTCTCATTATGAAAAGAGACCCGAGTCCAACAGTGGAGCGACAAAATGATTGATGATGACAATGATGACAATCATTTATCGGTTGTATTGAAAATAATTACAATACTAAAAAGGAGGTAGCTGTAAGATCGATTTTGAGATTCAATGTATATATTTTTATTGACTATATGACATTTAATACATAGGCCTATAAAAACAATCTTATTGTATGTAGCTCAGGTTGTAACTGTGATATTGTCGCAAAAAGCTTAGATTAAACCTGGGGAAGAAGATACGATGCCCTGCATGTTTTTTATTATAAAAAACGCCACATTTACACAACAATATGAAATTTACTATTCTAAACAATGGATGGAAGCAGATGTTAATATGAGATGATAAAATGATTACATATAAATGCCGAAGTGTTTGTACGTCCCAATCTAAACCCGCATGCTCAGCAAGGAGATTATGAGGGAAAACCTATACCCAGCAGTGGACCTATACCCAGTAGTGAAATGTACATTTTGAAGAAAAACGAACAATAATAATTATAAACATAAGTAGTAATCGGCTTAACGTGTTGTTACGCGACCTCGGCAGTTGTGTACATATGTGTCGACATTGCAGTAGTTATCGTTTGTGTTTACGAATGTTCCAAAGAACGACACAAACAACTGCGTCACGTATATTGTGTCTGTGGATTTATAAATAACACTGGACACAATCGAGGCCAATCTGGAACTTTAGGTTGTGAACCGTCGCCCTTGTTATTCACCTATCTGCTTAAATAATTCTATAGTTTTTAGGTATACTAAATATCCATTTATCTCTGTAGAAAAAACAGAAAAAAATATTACTTTCGTAAAATTTTTAACAGGAACTACATTACAGTACCTATTTTAACTTCCCCAAGTATTTTTTATTTTGACTGCGTAGATTTGATAAATTACGGTCTTTAAACACATGGTTTTCAATGTTTGATGAAATTTGTTATGAATTATTATTACATCGTCACTCCTGGACTCTTACGCAGTAGCAAAGAGCACCAAATGCTAATATCTCTATCTTTACGGACCTGACTTGATTATTCCACTATAAATAGGATGCGAAGGAAGCTTAATCTACAATAAGTATGCTCTGCGCGGTTCCAGAATGTCCGCCGGCCGCGGACGGCATGGAGCGGTTCGCGTGCCCCACGCCGGACCGCCAGGGCCGCTACCGGTGCATCGACGACCACGTCCTCTGCGACGGGTTCATCAACTGCCCCAACGGCGAGGACGAGGACAGGCAGGCGTGCATGTTCTACAAAACGGTACATTTTTACCCTTCATTCGAGAAGTTCTGCCTATTCTGTGTGTTGCTCTTTATTGCGTTCAGTGAATAATTGCTGTTATATTGATAATTTATTATTTATTGAGCCTATGATCTTAAGAAGGTGGCTGGTAATGGCTGGATGAGATCTGCGGAGGATCGAGTGTTGTGGCACACCATGTGAATGTTCTAAGACCAGCAGTGGAACGGAAAAGGCTGACGTGATGATGATGATGATGTATTCATAATATCTACGAGATACATACATATGATGTGAAGTTACATATGATGATCCAATCATAACTTCATAATTTCGTTACTGTTTGATTAAAATTGAAACGTAACACGTTCATTACAGACTAAGGCCCACCTGGATGTCCTGGCCGACGCGCTGCTCCGGTGGGCGCGCGGACGCTAAGACACCCCCTCGGACACCGATACCCATAAAACTGCAACATTCCAATAGTGCTACGAACTTCACATAGACTGACGATCGGCCGCTCTTAAGCATCGAGTGAAAGCTGCGAGTTCTTTCTTCAAATATTTGGGCGCAACCAGTCAAGTTAACTAATCGGGCGTCAGACATATTGAAACATATCAAGTAGTGGTGCAGTAAATGCCGAAACGTGACCACTCTCAGTGTAGTGTAAGGCTCCGGCCGCGCGCCGACGACACGCGCGCGGATGCGCCGCGCCGCCGACACGCGCGCGGATGCGACACGCCGCCGACACCCGCCGCTCGGCGCAGTGGAGATGGAGCTAGTGATGAGACCTGGTTTCGTCCTTATACTTAATCTACGCGCAGCTCATTTATTTCATGAGTATTTCGTACCTTCTAGCACTAAATACTAAAATGTGAGACTGGTAGTCGACATTGTTAGTCGGTAGAAGTACATAATATACATAAATTGATATTTTAGTGTAATAGTTCTTCATTTAATGAAACACAAATGTTATTATCGATTTATTTAAATGTTTATTCACTATGTATTTACTCTGTATTAAGTTATTGCATTCCTTATTATAATGAGGGTTGTAAAGTAAATAAGAGATCTGTAAGAATGTGTATATAGGTATAATTAATGATTTGTATTACTTTGATTATTCGGCCTATTCGGCGGACGAAGCCTATTTCCCGCATTTAAGATATGTTGGTATGCACTCATTATACATGCGACTCATTACTGCTTGCGTAACGAACCTACCCTACAACGTCGGTTTCATCCAACAAGCTTAGGCGTTATGTGAAATTGGTACTTATAGAGCAATCTTCGAGGCAGCTATAAAAATTAATGATAATTTTAACTAACTTATAAATATATAAGAATGATTTCTCGATTGTTTTTATACTACTAACCATAAGTTATTGCCGAAATGTGTACTTCACGCGATCAGAAGCTAGTTTCGACTGAAAGTGCACGTTGTTACCGATAGCCGAACAAGTCTGAACAGGTATCGAGTCTAGACATTGATTAGTTCCTATAGTTTATCTGCCATATTATTGTTTTAAGATAATTCCTTTTTAGATAATACTGACTAGTCATCTCGTTGTTGTCTCTGTGTCTTGTGATCACTGTATAGTTATTGTAACTTATTTTAGACCTTATCTTTAAATACTAACATATTATACTTGCAATATAAAGAGAATTCAATGGCATAATAATAAATCGCGTTAAAACTGTTTAAGAAAAAAAAAGCGCTCAGAAATTAGAACAACGTGTTTTTTATGTTTAAAATCAGTACGTATTCTTACAATTGTTGTTTCGCACACTGCTGTCCACGTCCACTGTTAGTGCTTTAGTTAGGTAAGATAGAAATATTACAAAATTGTTGTTACAATGTAGATTTAAATGCATTACAATATATAAATATTGATATTTTTGTCGCATTGCTTGTATGTCGTAGACACATATTTATGATATTATATATATGATATTTATGAGTACTTACTTAAAATGTCATTATGTATTTGATTAGATAAACGTAGATGTGAGTATAAAACACGTAGTATTGCACCAGATACACTAGTGAGTATAATTTAATGGCACTATGTTTTGTATGTCGTAGCAAATGTAGAAAGTGAGTCCTATTCGTATGCAAAATATATCACTTACTCTTTAATGTAACGAGTTATAACATAAGTGTTAGAATTTCCCCAATTGTACCACTTCTAACGTTGCGTAGTGTGTCGGATGTGGGCACTGGTGCTGCATTATGATAAGTCTTTGTGAAATTGAGGAGGCCATCAGAGTACCTCGGGTTCCTAAATAATGTTTCTTCATTTTGGTTTAAAAGAAAGACACTATAAAAAATCTTAGGAAATACTGTGCAATAAAACTATTATTAGCTAATTATGGAACAATATTTGTGATACATTCACTTAATTTATAAAATACCGTTGTGGTCTGATAGAACGTTAGTTCTTGAGCCATCAGACTCTCCGGTATTTTGTGTTACCACAATCGACCGCCTAGTTCTACTTGTGATACAACTTGAAAACTCTATAAAAAAAATATTATTGAGCTTACTTTGATGATATATTTCACATAAGATTTATCATTATACGATAGTTTAAAAGAATAATAACATTCAGGCACCATTAACAGCATTTACATATTAATACATAGTTCTCTTATAATGAAAAGGCTATACCTACTCGTATATCGGTACGTGTTAATGCTTCTAATATATGTAACATGAAAGACACTCCTATGGAAGATTTTGTCGCTCATATTCCAAATTTGTAACCAATCAGTTATGTTGAAGTCGGAAATTAGTCAAACTCGCATTTCTGAGTATAGTCTAAATTTTTCGCTTTACAAAAATTCTGTGGGTACGATATCAGTTTATGCCAATGAATTCTCTTGAGGTACTTCTGTCAATTATTTAATATCGGTACCTTTAGAAGAATTCTCTACTTCAAATGGATTTAGACGTATCAATAATTATATTGTTAA
The DNA here is from genome assembly GCA_018245755.1 of Parelbella macleannani. NCBI lineage: Eukaryota > Metazoa > Arthropoda > Insecta > Lepidoptera > Hesperiidae > Parelbella > Parelbella macleannani. The sequence continues at coordinate 10,904 of DWEE01000484.1, read as the reverse complement.
TTTGGGATTATTATTTTGTTCTTTTCTCGCAATTAAATACATTTGAAAATTTCTAATCTATACTTATATCATTTTCCTCATTTAAATCAAAAGCGTATAACTTCATATACCTATATGTAATTATGGTTTATTAGAACATAACTTAATGCTAATGAATATATTAATGTAATTGCACTCAAAATTTGCCTGTTTCGTATGTGCACAGCAATTTATTGTGATATTTTGAATTATATAGGTTAAGATGCAAATCACGATCTCAAGAATAGACTATGTACCTATCGATGTGATTATTCATTTATATACATAGAACACGTTGAAATGATCAGGGGTCTGTATCAAATACGGGCTAATGTGTCCACTGTTAATCTTGCGGACGGCTATGTGTCATCAACTACCCTGTCGTGGATTGTTTGCTTGATGTTCGCGCGCAATTTGACTACATTATCATTTCATATACAAACATTTAATTTTAAACATTTAAATAACTTATCTATATCTATGGTTTTTGGAAACATGAGCAATTTTTGTCAATTTTCTATACATAGGACTAAAAACAACAACATAGAAGGGGAAAGTAGTCAGCTTATACGCGCTCGTACCCCTGCGTGCTCCTCGGCTGGAGCTTCTACCAATACGTTGCACAAATATTAGTTAATTTCAATTGAATTCCTACTATGGCGCTGTATTATAAATGAGCACAGATTTCATGCACAATTCGTTTTCGACGATCGGTCGAGTACGGTCAATGAAGCATACAAAATGTAACTTACGTTCAAAAATATACTTCTACGAAAGTAATGTGAATTATATCTGTAATCTTTACAAATTCAGTTGCAACTACATAATATAACATACATTATACCTATATTTCTAACTGTTTCACGAACGACATACATTATAAGTTATAGAAACCTACACGACCTATAATATAATCTCTACGCTCAATTGAAGAATTACCTAATTCAAAAAGACAACTGTATTGTTGAAGAACAATATTTTTAGACGTCACAATTGTAGTTGTTATCCTAGATGTTTAGTTTTATTTCGTCTATTATATACTCAAGTGAAATACATTGTCCGTGAGGATAAAGTAATCGAGTAATTTCATCAGCTGTTTTCTTGAAGGTATACCTGATTTAAAAATGCAACTATTTTTGTAGATACTTATATACGTTTGAGTAATTACTACCACTAGATAGAGATTTACATATTTTCTCATACCGTTATGTTTGCCGAACGACAAACAATAAGTACCTAAATATGCATTACTGCACAAACAGCGTTGACTCTTTGTAACAATTATACATTATTGAATATTTAAAGGCATGTCACATTATACTACTGACGACCGCCACTCAGGCCTCCCGCTCGAGTCGTTGTCTGCATAGCTTATGTGAAAAATGAATAACTCTGAGAGAATAGGTACTTCATGGTCATCCTCCCTCGATTTCTCGCTGCCTGCACGAACACCTCTTGACAACTCGATTCTCTCCGAGAGTATTCCTAACTTTTCAACCGTGTCATAGCTGAGTTGCCTTAACATTTCGCAGAATGTGTGTAAGCAACTCACATGGCGATAATCTTATAACGACTACGCTATTTTGTAGGCGTAATATACTTTTGGACTATTTATTATGTATTGTTAATTACTATATATGTTGTATTAAGATAAAAAAATCGAAAAATAAAAATAAATGTTAATAAATGCCTCAGCCAGATGACAGAAGTGTTTTATTTTATGTAATCTTGACAGGTCATTTTGGGAAAATTAAAAATAGTACCTACTAGATAGCACACCGTTAGAGCTATACATATCACCTAAAAATACCCTTACAGATCAAACTATGTCAATGTTTTAATGTAATAACACAATATTCATGTAATGAGACCTAATAAGTTAATATATTAAAACAGTAATAATAACAAAAAAACCTAAAACAATAAGAGTATTGCAATTATAATAAATAATAACTGCCTAGTCGGCGTTGTAAACGCGACTACTGATTGAGAGGTTTTGGGTTTGAAGCCCGAGTCGGCTGGTATAAAATTTTTATAACTTAGATTTTCTAATGGAAATTTGTAGTAGTGGCTCAGAGTTTGGATCTATGCCCGGTGAATAGCAATAGGCTCACTACCTACTCCATATCGAAAGTACCTAATTGGAACTGGTGAAACATTGTTTGTAAATATTGTGCAAAACTATGTATGAAAAAGTATGCCTGAGCCCTGATAGCCTTTTTTACCGGACAGAAATAACGGTTGGACTTCATTTTACTCTACAAGAATTGACAGACACTAAAATCCAAAGCGACAAAGAAAATTTTCGAACTTAGATTTCACATTTCCATACGCCTATGGGTGTATCATCTGTTCCACCACACAAAATATAATATCCTCTTAAACCGGTGTACTAAAAAAAAATAAAAGTAGAAAGTACTAGAAGCGGAAGATATGTAACTTGTATTTCTTATTGTTGCAAATAATATCGCATTGCTAAAATGTCAATTTACGACTATTAAAAGTCTTGAAAACTTCACAAATTATTAAATGAAATATTGAAATGCATGCCATGCAGCCGATGGATTGCTACTATCAGTTTTAGACATCAAATAAACGCTTAACCACCTAAATCGGCATAGCAATAGTAATTTAAAATAACCAGTCAAGGTAGATTCAATCTGTGTCTAGTACTAAGAAAGGCTCACAAGATCAATTTGAGGACATAAAATTTTCCTCCATCGCAACATTCGTCAGAAATGTGATTCACACACATCAGCTATATTCGTGGCGGTCCTCCGCGATTCTATTTGCAGGCTCATTTTCGCCCGCACCCTTGTAATAGTTGAAAGAGTTTCCATTTCAGGTTTTTCTCAAGTAATATGACATGAGATTCTTCAAAAAAGACACAAAAGAAAGCTTTCTTTTAAAGGTAATGCAGTCAAACCTTCTCGGGTGTTGCAAATATTCATAGGCGACGGTGAACTTTTACCATCAAGTGCTCCGTGTACCTGTTCCGCAGGCTAAATTAGTAAAAAATTATTCTTCCGATTTTTCCGTCGATATTACCTTTTGCTTGCTATGTGTACGTTACTAGCCAGCAGTCAGTACAAAAGTTAATAGTTTTTACCAATCTATATGAAAATGAAACTTTATTATAAGTTTAACAATAAAACCATACTCACTAATAATAATTTCAGAACATTATTTTAATCTTCAATAAGGTTTAACACTTACAATAACATTATTAAATCATCCAAAGCTATAAACAAGAGGAATCCAAGCCCTAAAAATTTTGACAAAAACAATCAAAACAAATGTCATCTGGAAATTTATGGCTATTGTCTTTGTTTTCAGTTGCTTTAGAATTTAGGTGATCTGTGGTTGCGTTTGTTAAGCTGCGCGAGGGTCAGTTTGTACTGATTGGCTTTGTATAATATATTGATTCAATCATTAAAATTAATTTTTAAGTGCACATTCAATGCAACAATGTCGGGTTGTGATACTCAGAAAACGGAAAATACTAGAGACAATGTATCTACCAATTCGATTGACGAGGGTTTGCCGAGGGAGCTAAGTCAGCTAAGTCTTTCCAGTGCATCGAGTCAAGATGAATTTTTTTGTGATAAAATGCATTCCGAAATAACTCTAAAAAATATTTATGGATATTACCAAGCACAAAAGCTTTGTGATGTGGTTCTCATTGCAGGAGGGAATAGGTAAGCATAACTCAAACTGGAATCTTTTGTTCTCAGTACAACACAAAACATATTTTTAATCTGAAAATATTTTCATTCATTCCACAATTCAAAACAAAACATTTACCAATAGTTAATCCTTCTGTATATTGTAACTGAAGTAAAACCTGTGCTAGTTCATTTCCCTGAAAATATTAATGGTAAATCAAGTTAAATAATTATTTGCATATCAAAAATAAATAAAATAAAATAGGGTCTTTTATTTATTTCCCATGATTTGTTTTTATTTTTGTACCTAACAAAAACGTACCTAATGTACCTAACATTTGTATTACAGTCTCAACTCTTGTTGTTCTTTGTTTACAATAGCAATTTATCACGCACATATTATGAATGCAAGATTTAAATTAATTAATTAATATAATAAAATATGTTTCCTATGTTACTTGAATACCAATGTTGCTGCACACTTGATTATTGTGAGTTTTAGACAGTATAATTATAACTTCTTTAATTGTAATCAGATAGTCCATATTCAGATAACAATATATCTATATTTATCAATGTACTTTCACCATTCAACTCACTCAAGCTTTTTAAAGTTGATCACCAAGTTAAATGGCTTTAAGAAGTTGGTGTATTAGGGGGGGAAATTCTACAAATGCTACATATAATCACTTATCTGGATGTTCTTATAAGATCTTGACATGGTATTAACTATAGTGACAAACCTCAATTGTATTCTTTATGTCAATATGAGTGTATATTAAAAATTTGGTTTAAAATGCAGCCTTAGAATTCTTGCACCTGAAATCATGCAATTTTGTCAAAGTGCACACCTATTTTTCAAATATCAAATTTATCAATGTATACAAAATTACTATTATTCATGGTTTTTTACCTTTTGATTGTGCATAAATTCTATCTTATAACAAGTTATATGCTACTTTAAATTAATTTGTTTTTATCAACAGGATTCCAGCACACAAGGCAGTGCTAGCATCATGTAGTGAATATTTTGCAGCAATGTTCACAGGCTCCTTGAGAGAGGCTCAGCTGACAGAAATAACTCTGGAGAGAATTGACTCACAATCACTCCAGTCCCTTGTTCGTTACTGCTACACTGGCACTATAGGTATAATGTTGGCTTTTGCAGTCTTGCCTTGAATGTCATTTATAGCTCACTAATTATAACCCAAATAAAGACTACACTTTGCCTGCATTGTGGGAATTCTCTCGCTTGTATATTACTAAGGACTTGTGTATGAAGAAATTTAACTTTATGGCTTAGATGGAAAAGGTGAAACTCAAATAAGAATTAAAAATAAACAGCTTACAAACCTGTAAATATAGTTCATATTTTAGAAATATGTTTATTATGTCTTGATTAATTTCTTATTCGTTCATCATTTTAATTAAGCTTTAAATTTGAAGCTTTAAAATTTCTATTGTATTTAAAGTGTATGTTCACCTTGAAAAAAAAAGTTACAATAATATATTTTCTACTACAGTCAAAAGAAGGTGATAATAAAACAACCTTATAATGCACACTGCAAATTTAACCAGTAAAATTAATACTTGGATATCCCAGTGTAATATGTAGAGATATTATATCAATACAAGTATAAAATCAAATAGGGTGTATTATGAACACTTATGCATGTTCATGACCCTTTATGATTCATCATTATTAATATTCCATTATTTTTGATGAGTTGTCACACAATATGATTTGCAGAACTACGAGAAGATACAGTGGAGATGCTACTATCCACGGCTAGCCTACTTCAGTTGAATTCAGTTGTGAATGCTTGTTGTGCTTTCCTTAACAAGCAACTGGACCCTTGCAATAGCTTGGGCATTGCTCTGTTTGCTGAACAACAGTCCTGTATGATGCTACACAAGAGTGCTTTAGAATACACTTACCAACATTTTATGCAGGTGATGCACAACATGGTTCATTAATAAATTATTTATTTACTCATCATCTTCAGCCTTTCTCAGTCCACTGCTGGACATAGGCCTCCCCCAATGAGTGCCATCGCTCCCTGCCTTTTTTATTTACTATCTTTAACTATTTATTCATATATTATTGAAATTAATGTAGATGTTAAAAGAATTAACATTTAGCCTAATACCTTAATGAATTATGGCTACAAAGGAAACATAGATTCAATCTACTCCTCTCTCTCTATGGTTCCATCACAGTTAAGAAAATTAAAATGGTGCAAAGTTGTTCAGGCTAAATGAAAATTTGTGTCTTCATATTAACCAAAAATTCATCCCTATTTATTTTAGGTAGTAAAACATCAGGAATTTTTATGCTTGCAAACAGAACAGTTGGCCAGCTTACTGAAGTCTGATGATCTCAATGTGGTCAGTGAGGAAGCTGTCTTCGAAGCTTTGATGGCCTGGGTGCAACATGATACCACCAATAGGGAGAAACACCTGCCAAACCTTTTGAAGTTGATAAAATTACCCCTGTTATCATCAGAGGTAATATCAATGATCCAAAATAATTTACTTTTACATAGCCAATTAATTATATTTTTTTAACAAAAAATTATCAATAACATATGGCAATAACTATTCAATATATCACACAGCCATACAGACTGAAATCAATAATAAACACCTATGCCTCATAGTAAGTAATAAGGCTTTAAGGTGTAACAGTTGTTTTCCCTTGCCTCTCACTGATTGCTACTTATTCCAATCTATTCAACTGTTTATTATGGGTGTAACCAGTATCCAAACTGAAATCATTCAGTAAGTTCTTGGAAGTTCATTCAGTAAGTTGTTGTAAGTGCAAATAGCTTTTCAGCAATACACAAATATATCTGGTTTTTGACATCACTGTCAAAACATTTGACTTGTTTCTGAAGTCCATAGTGAGTTAATAGTTCCCACACATATGTATGTGCTTTTTAAATTTTCAGTATTTGTTTGATAAAGTTGAACAAGCGTGTGGCAACATAGCAGAATGTCAACCATTGATAATGGAGGCCATGAAATGGCACTTACTTCCCGACCGACGATCTCTGTTATTCTCGCATAGAACGAGGCCTAGGACTTCGACAATTGGCAGACTCTTGGCGATTGGAGGCATGGATGGTTATAAGGTAAATAGGCTTGAAAGATTCGACTAATGAACATTAATTACCACTGTAATAAATATATTTCAGTTACTTGGGTTATAAAAGTAACTTATGTGTTACATGAGCGCGCGCAATGTCGACCCCGGCCTAAGTACACTTTGGTGTTAGTTCTCATACGACGTAATTTATTACTCGTTCCTTCGAACTAGAGAGACAATTACGGCCGAAAAGTAGTGCCAATACATTGGTGATATGCATGATAAATTGAAAATTATACGCCCATCACTTGTTAATCGGCATGGTGCAGCATTTCTCCATGATAATGGTCGACATTACACAGAACAATTGTGAAATTAAATGAATTGAAATATGAAGTTTTATAGCATCTATACTATTCACCGGACCTCTTGCCAACTGACTTAAATTTTTTTGAACATTTATAACTGTTTTTACGAGCTAAACAGTATAAAAATGAAGATAGTTTGAAAAATTCGATATCAGAGTTTATTGATCCTAAAACTAAAAAGTAAAAATGTATTGAAGCGAATGGAGTATATTTTAATTGAATAAACAGCTATTGAAAAATATATTATGCAGTTTTATATATTCACTTAAAAGTTCTACATTTCATATGCACCAAACTAATATTTTGATAGCCTAACATAATTTCATTTGACTGCATCGTTGGTCGAATGTTTGCAAGCGTGACTGCCGATCGGGAGGTCCTAGCTTCAAATCTCGGGTCATATTTCAATTTAAATAATCCAGTATTGTGACTCGAAATCTGGAATTGTGCCAGGTGTATGGCAATAAGCTCCACCACCTATTCCATGGAACTAAGAAGTAACTGGTGAAACGTGGAAATGTACAACATTCCTCTGCCAACCGGTTTGGGGAATACGGGCGTAATGTTACGTTTAAAATAATGTCATTTACAATGCATCCACAGGGCGCCAGTAATATGGAAATGTATGATCCTCGCACCAACACTTGGACGCCCTTTATGAGAATGGGCGCTAGAAGATTGCAATTTGGTGTAGCGGTGATGCAAAATAAACTCATAGTCGTCGGAGGCAGAGATGGACTCAAAACTCTCAACACGGTACTTCCTTTTTTTCATTGCTGAACTGCAATATATCTGGGTTCATCTAACATAATAAATACTCATAGTTATTCTCTTTTTATTATTCACTTACCAAACAAAAATTAATAGTATAAAACAAATGAATGCTTATTAATCCTTTTTCAATTACAACTACATATAATCATAATAATAATTTTTATTTGCACTAAACACGGCACATACAGGGTGGTTGGAAGTCTTATCTATAGATGCTCACATGTTTTGCCGAGCCAGTCAGTAGGCAAATTTATCAATAACACGCTAAAGTTATCTTGTCTTATAAGTATCATTAAGTTATAATTAAGGAGAAAATCAAATACTAAAACTTAAATATGCAATAAGGTCCAAAAATAAAGTCAACAATGAACACATTTTTATTAAAATTAAAGCAACAAATAAAATCAGATAACATTTGATATAATTTTAGTGAATCAATTACTCCCACATAACATTTGTTGACAGTTAGTCCCACATACAATTCAGAGGTCCCAAATGTCAATCACGGCCGAATTTTATGTATTTACCCATACTGTAAAACCAATTATTCATTAATACTCTAAAAACAAAGACTTTGTACTGTCCAATAGGCAAAGTTTTGGCTGTATGTAGTAATAGGTAATATAGTTCTATGCATATAACGTAGGCGTTTTTCGACAAGCATTTTTTTTATACTAGTCCCTCTAATCGTCCCGGGTGTAGAGTCAAAAAGGAATTAAATTTCGTTTCGTTAATTTATTAGGCTATGCCAGTCAATAATTTATTATGTTCCATTTGATTCTGTACTAAGCATGGTGTAATGGAAGGAGAATTAAAATATGCCAGGTGGAGTGCTTCGATCTGACGTCGCTGAGTTGGAGCACCATCGCGCCTATGAACACGCACCGGCACGGGCTGGGCGTGGCCGTGCTGGGCGACGGGCCCAACTCGCCCATATACGCTGTAGGCGGCCACGACGGTTGGATCTACCTCAACTCTGTCGAGCGGTAATTTTATAATAATTGTAGCGGGTATTTTATAATTTTGGTGGTAGATGAGTAGGTCTAAAACTAGTCGAACCATCGTCGGGATTTCTGTTAGTTTTTACGCACTTGGTTTAAACTGATACATTTTTTAATCATGTACCTACATAAGTTTCAAAATGAACGTATAGGCTGATTTTTTGTTTATACTGCAATTGACCGTCTCCGACATTCATATAATTTCCCGATCGTATACGATAACCTTCAATTGACTGTTATTATACAAATGTTTGAAAACTGTCAAGGAGCTTGTAGTAGAGCGGCGAGGAATGCGCAGGTGGGACGCGTGCTCGCGCACGTGGTCGCTGGTGGCGGCCATGTCGGGCGCGCGCAGCACGTGCGGCGTGGCGGCGCTGCGCGGCCGGCTGTACGCGGCGGGCGGCCGCGACGGCGGCGCGTGCCTGCGCTCCGTCGAGGTGTACGACCCCGCCACCAACCACTGGGCCAACTGCGCGCCCATGACGCGCCGCCGCGGCGGCGTCAGCGTACGCCTCTGCACTTATTATCCTAGCGTTACATTATTATCGTACAACTAGTGTCCATGTATCCTATCCGGTATTCGACTTTCGACCGAACTTGACTGAGACCCCGTAACTTATAGTGTCGATTAGTCATTCGAGTAGTGTAGGGCACGGTCGAAATGGCATCATTCGTCGCACGTTAACATAAAACGTAGATTACTAACTAGTCAAATAATTTGAGTAACAAATTTCGTAACACGATCTTAAATATGTACTTATACTTCTCCTCGTCACGAACGTGTCGTCGGAGCCGAGGGTTGTAAGCACCAAAAGCCGCCTTGCATGGAGTTTTGTTGCACACCTGCTTAACCTTAACAAGTCAACCTGCCTGACCTTAACAAGTCGTATCATAATAAACGACATATACCTCTCTTGTCTGTTGACATACTGTTTAATAATGAATTTCGCTTTGATGAGGAATGTGCTGGCACAGGTGTGCGCGGCGAATGGGTTCCTCTACGCGCTGGGCGGGCACGAGGCGCCCGCCAACACGGTGGGCGGGCGGCTGGCGTGCGTGGAGCGCTACGACCCGGCGGCGGACGCGTGGACGCCGCTGGCGCGCCTGTCGTACGGCCGCGACGCCATCGGGTCGGCGCTGCTGGGCGACCGCATCGTGGCCGTGGGCGGGTACGACGGCGTGCGCTACCTGTGCGTGGTGGAGGCGTACGACGCGGAGGCCAACAGCTGGCGGCAGCTGGCGCCGCTGGCCACGGGCCGCGCCGGCGCCGCGCTGGCCGCCGTGCCGCCGCCGCCGCAGGCGCTCTTCTGACGAGGTCACATCTATCTATTAACTCCTTCCCGATGCACCTAATTTTATCCTCAGTCTGAAAAATATTGTGCATTCTATATTTATCACTATAACCTGCAGGCCATTTGGTCCTCGGATGATGAATATTTGACTATTTTCTAGGGTGCATCCTTATCACCTGTTATGAGGTCAAAGAATTTACTGGAGACCACCGTGATTTACTCGAACCAGAAAACATAACATTATAAAGCGCGAGTATAAAATGATGTTTAAAATATTTTTTCTTTTATGTATTTAATCATTTATTTCAAAGTTAAATATTTTTGCATTAACTGTGATGTCTTGAATACGTGTACAATCTACAACAGTCCAACACACAATTTGAATGCATTAAGCGTTTTAAATGAACATATTTTATAACAATTTGGGATTCTCCTGTAGATATGTATGTATTATCAAAATGTAGACAAATATGTAGGACAGTAAGTCTAAGTTAAACAATTAATTGTATAGTTAATTGCATACATTTTTTATACCCTTGACAGTTAACTAAAGAATACTACTAAACAGAAAAATTGTCATGTCCATTATTCTCTTGTAAAAATACCCTGTATGTCTAATTATTCTCTATAAGTGTGATTTTACTGTTTGTGAGGTAGAAACCTCGTTTAAAAAAACATCTCAATCTTAAATATTAATA
>DWEE01000483.1:0-17057 GCA_018245755.1 Parelbella macleannani | reverse complement strand
TTCGATTTGAATGCAGTTTTCAGGATTATACTGTGATGGGCTTCACTTAACATTTAATGTATTTTTCATTTAAATCGGTTAACAAATAAAGAAGTTATGTTAATTTATTTTTTCAAAACTTACGAAGTCAACGCGTACGTTTCGGGCACTGCTAGTTTATAATAGAATAATTCGAAAGTTATGAAATTCTTCCCATGTAAATATTTGTTATCACTTATCTGCTCATGGCGTACTTCAAAGGGGCGCCGCAGTCATTATACTTGTAGGTAAAAGTGGTTCACTTACTGGTTTTGTATACGTATATGAAATATTAAAATGTTTTTTCCATTTTGATCGGAATAGATTGTCGAAGGTATATATCTAACATTGTGTATTTTTCAACTATAGTAATGCACCTGTTAATATCAAAAACGTATGTTCGTCCAAGATTGACAAACACTCATAAATAACACAAAAAAATGTGATTGAGTTCGATTTTGATTTATTTTATTTTTTATTAATGAAACTAGCGAAGAACTGTCAAACACTCTGAACCAACTTGGCCTATTATTCAAGAACATTCTTAGCAGAAGGATAAAACATGATATAACAAAGGAGTATGTATCGTCCACTTGATTACTGAAGATAAAAAATTGAACAGCAATGATAGCCTAAAACGCAAAAGGTTGTGAATTTTTCCGGATAATGAATAAAGTAATAAAAATCTTGATAATGTCCAAAATACTATAGCCAAGTATTTCGCCTAAAATCTAGGTGACTTTTGTCGATTCAGTACTGTCAGACGGCAATAGGTTATTTTTATTAAGGTTGATAATAGCATTATTTATAAATAACAATCATAGAAATTCCCTATGGTACTATTTATCGTCAATCATTACATAATTTTAACCCTCCAAATATTGGTACATATATTGACATTATTTTTATTTATAAAGAAAAAGATCACACGTAGAAAGGCATGCCATTTGATAAGATTTTCATACTATTGAACTAATGAACAGACTTAAAATCTTACTTTTCGAAAGGAAATATTTGGGGGATTAGGTTACGAATTATTAGTAAAAAGAGGAATGACGATAAAGTAAGAAAAAGAGCTCACCGTCCATGGTTCGATTTTCAAACAATGCGGTTATCAGTGGTCGGTATTGATCGCTAACAGGTCGGGGGCGGGGGAGCGGGCCGCCGTTTTATTGGTCGCTGACTCGTAATCACGCGAATATGCTGCGCATGCGACTCTTGTTATTTCTCGTCTAGCAGTTTTAAAAAACATTATACTATAATTTGTTCACTAGCGTCCCCGTAACTAACGAAAGACATGTTCAAGTAAAAATTTACTGTATTCATATATTAATTCATCATCTCGATTCCAATATTGTTAATACCAATTTACTCGTACATCCTCGTTCAAATTGTCACGTTGAATGTCTCCGATTAAATAATAAGAATGAATATTTCACAAAGAATTAAGAATGTTTCAACAACATTGATATATTCAATATAATATCCCGTCGACTTCTCTTTACTGAACAGTTTTAAGCATTGTACATATTATAATGTAACTGTTATTCTATTAATCATGTCGCCATTTGTCTCTTTTTCTTTCTCTTCATTCTTCTTCTTTATTCTATTCTTGTATTGTTGTATGCATCATAATAGGATATTGGTAGCGTGTGGAAACTATCTGTATTGATGCCTGCCTTGCATGTTATTCATGAGACACTTTGTTCTTTTCTTATAACATTTATAACAATTCTTTCTTTTATTTAAAAGTTTTCAAATTAATGATTTGACACAACATTAGTCCTGCTGCGTGTGAAGAAGATGTAAATGGATCACACTGAAAACCAGCAAACGGGACTGTCCATTGGAAATCTGTGTGGTAATCCCTTTAGATTTCTTATCAATTCTAAATATTTTAAATCTTGTATTTCGATTCCTTTTGCGCGTTTTAAGTTTCTAGGATTACTCTTTTGTTACAAAATAAATTTATCTTGTTTTATAAAGAGCGTATTTTTTTATTAATGTAAATACTACCCTTACATATATGCAGATATCAGAACAAAATATATTTGATATTAAAATCAAACAGAGATGTATTGGAGAAAGATAAAAATTTTATAGTTTTTACGCATTTCACTCTTCACTTTGTTCACAGAAATTACTCGCCATAGCGTGATTTTGCGACTTAATCCCCATAATTCGGTGTAGAAGACACAAAAACTGCTACAATCCAATTGAAGCCAAAACCTGCATTATACTACATATTATATTAAAATTATAACCCACTTATCAAAATAATTTCGATTAATTTTACTGAAAGAACTGATAATATGGAGGAAAACCGGACCGAATTTAGTCTTAGCAATGCTTTCAGCAATTTTGAATAGACGGCAATACACTGAGGATATCTCTTAGGACTCACAATAGTCTTTAGCATCAATCATCGAACTAACAATAGGTTTTAGAGTCGAGTCGAGATTTCTATCACTTAGTCGAAAGGATGTCGTGTGGGAAGAAAAAACCAGTTTCTGGAAGATTCTCGAGCTTCACATGAGCGCTGTTACTACAAAATTGTATGGTTTGTTTTTTGTGGGAAGAGTGAGGTTATTACGTGCAGTGTCAGTCGGCCGCTCGAATATAGTATGGTCGTGGCGCAGGAGTCTTTTTTGCTGTGACCGTCGCCCGGAGTCGCACCGTCGCACCATGTTGGGATACGAGGGGGCCCATTCACTGCGCAATTGCCAATTGATGGTGCAAAACCCGATTCAGAATCGTTAGGGTTGCGAATCTTTATACTCCGCTTTTCAAAACTCCACGGCCATTGACCGACAACCAGTGGCAATTTTAAACATAATCTTTAGTGACAGCAAAGAGACTGTTACATAAATATTATAAATGACGTCTGTATTTCACCCTGCCAGTATAAAAGTGGCAATTACATAAATCGACAACCCTCGAAGTGGGTACATCCGCTGCCATCAGTCATGGGCATCGTGTGATTGCTTCGCGGAACAGTCGGTAATTAATTTGTCCACTTTTGGAGACATGTTTAATTCATTCTATCTCTGATGAGCGAACCTCGGCAACTCAAGTGTACGTTGATAATGGCCACTGCTGCTAAGCATTTCTGCTGTAGAGGTCTGGCAAATGACTTTTAAACTATTGCACGGGACATTACACACAATTGCTTCAAAGTCGGCCAAGTGAGAGCCCCACGAGCAACAGACAATGCAATATATGAACGCTATGTATTCCACGGTAAAGTTACATGATGATGCTAATGCTTGTTTGTAATACGAAGCAGAAAACGATTATGCTTCATTATACAAGCGGGTTTATATGACATACTATTCCCTCAGGGGAGATATGACCTCAAAGGCCACTCTAGGATACAGAAAAAGCGTCGTTATTAGCTTGCCAATATAAGTGATCAGCGATAGTTTTTAAATAAAGCACCCAATAAAAAACTTAATGCAATAGTTCTACGTAAATCGCGAGCAGTTCATTTTAATCCAATAGATTCCCTTGTGAAACAAAAATTTAACATGTAACGTAAGGCAGGTAGGCGGCATTGTCAACTTGAAAGATATAATACGCATTTTTAGGGGTTCAAGCTTTGAAATCAATGGAATGAAACGTTCCGTCGATAGACATGGATATAATTGACAACTCAATGATTCAGGGCTAGAAGCTCGGCAAATAGTATTGTCCACATCTATTTTAAATGATATCTAAATCTACTTGTCAGCTGTTTCGACAGCGGCCTGAGCGCCGCGCCATGGGTTGGACACCTGAATAAATACTTACCGTAGAGGCTTTTATCGAACTGGTAGTTGCTCAGTACAACTTTACTGCTTAGCGAGAATTCTGCCACGCAGATAATGAAAACCGGTAAGAATAAAGATTAAGATAAAACGCAAATTGTATTGATAATCTTGATTTACTTCAAGTTTCTACAGAAAATATTTTAGTTACAAGGTTGTTCTAAGCTGTCTCGTGGAGTTCTGTTTAAGGAAATCTAAAGATACATTCGAAATCAAGTCGACAAGTTCTGCAAATACCTACTTTACAAATAATATCAAAGTTATGATATCAAAATGTTGTAGGGATGATACAGATAATATAAACAATGACAATGCTTTTTCATTATGGTATAAGTTCTTTAATGTGAATAATTTCAGTAATGGAATAACAGAAGTTTCAAATCGCTGTATTTCATTAGATGAAGGCAGTCAAAAGCACCTCAAATGACACTCGATATATGTATCTCCTGCAAGGAAAACATTAGTAATAGCCATTTCACTATTTCCATGTTTTCGCAGCACAAGCGTTTGAGTATTTGTTGAACGCATTCCTTGTGATTTTTACAATTCCGGCTTCGCTCCAAACAAGTTATTTGTACAAGCACTCCTCTGTGGATCATACTTTAAACGCTGTCATGTGGAAACTCAAAGCCCGTGGCGCAACTGTGATGGACGGCTAATACAGAACATCATACAATACAAACATAACAGTGGCAATTCTTTTCATGCTTTGGCCGTTAATGTACACATGAGCGCTATCACAAGTGTCCATCTATAATCCAACGTGTAGTCCACATCTACCTCTCGCAAATATGCATTACAGTACATTGTCTTGTCATAAATCTCAACCTCATTTGCGACGTCACGGTCGAAGATAAAACGCACAATTCTGCTTCAAATGAAGATTTAATGATACTGCTGGGGAAAGGCCATTTGTCTTTACTTTTGCACATAAATTCTTATAAAAGCGTCATCTCTATTACGTTACTTATTTTATTTTACTATTTTCAGTGTAATCTTTTATAGTTTCTCTCCTAACTGCCTGTTTACATGTGAAAGTTGGCATTTAGCTAACGACCTTTTGCCTCCGCGACATATTTACTTCTATGTCATAAGTTCATGGCGAACAGTACAAACAGATTTCCATTAAGTGTGCGCAAGTCATTTAACATTTTAACTCCGAAAGCTAATTACCGCATGACATTTGGTTCGTAGCAACAAGTTACATGGGATAAATATTTTTTGTACTCTTAACACAACAGGTTGAAAAGTTTAGGTACCGAGCTAAACGTTGACTGTTATCTGATGATAGCACGACCAGACACGTGCTTTGATATCTGAACTTTTGCCCCTTGCTCTTATGACCAATGTTAAAATTGTAAAATAAACAATCATCAGATCGAATACATAATTTAATTTTATCATAAAAAAACGTAATATCACGCCCGTAATGCCCGAAGGGGTAGGCAAAGGAGTATAGTACACTCCCACGTTTCACCAGTTACGTTCAATTCCCATGGAAATGATGGTGAGCCTATTGCCATAACCGGGCACAATTCCAGACTCCGTGTCACTATTAGAAATTATAAATTAGAAAAACCCAATAGCTCCCGACCCGGGATTTGAACCGTGGATCTCCCGATCGGCAGTCGCGTTTGCAACCGCTCGACCAACGAGGCAGTCGATTTTATCTTTATATTTATTATTACCCATTTGTTTGTGGTCTGGGCACCAGAGGCAACTCGGCGACCAGTCTCATCAAATAATGTGCCTGCAAATTTTCCCGAGGAATAATACGCCTTCTAAGCGTGAATAACATCGTTTGATAAACAAACCAATAAATATTAAAGTTTATGAACTCAAACATTAAACGTTGAACATTACATAAAACGTAGATCATTTTCCATCTTGCTACTGAACACACCAGTACTTTGTAACTAAACTTAAGATTATTAAATCTTATAATACGGTATATCATAAAATAGGCTATCGGGTGTTCTTGTTACTAGTCTTGCTCGAAACCGGGTGAGGCACTTTATTAACGTTTCTGGCAGTTCTTCAGGCACGTTAGAAAATCTAATAATACTTTGAACGTTTTGGGATTCGCACTCCTAATACAACAGCCGTGATTGCAACAATTAGACCAACGTGCCAGTGGAGATGACTCGACTAGCTTCCAGTTGGCAAAAATGTGTAAAGCAGCAGGATCCTTTCTCAGATCAACTATATTCGTTACTTTATTCTTGTGCGTCGTACTAGTTCTTCACCCGGAAACCGATATGGCAGCTGTGACAGCTGATAAACATGTCCAATATTCCTTGACGAGGATATAATTCTCATAGATGGTCCGATAAATTCAAAATGTGATGTGTGACCTACATTCTTAGGTTTCTTTGCTAGTATTTGGTTACTTACATAGGTTCGATTGAGTGATTCGAATGTTTAGCTAATTTATTGATTGGATGATGATGATGATGAAACTTTTATGGATGCACTGACCTGAGAGTGACCCTCACGCATATACGTGAAGTACTAATCTCTCCCTTTGTCAGATATTGAGTACAAAATTTGAAACTAGTAAACTTAGTAAAGTGTACCTAGAGTACATAACTTACAACTGAGACCTATGAATGTAACGTGGCACTGTCCTTTCTACCACTCTTATACTGACTATCCAGGTCTTTTACTTGTTCTGAAATAAGACACCAAAAGGCATTGGGTTTTATGCATATCCTAATTAATAGAAAAATATTTTATTGAATTAAAACTACCTATTTGCGGATTGAAGGTTACCGATTAAGGTGGTAAGAAACTCGTTAATAACGGGGTCATAACAGTTTTCTATTCAACAACTTTCTCCGATCGTATCCTGTGGTTAGCGAACCTGCCTGTTGGAACCCCTAATGCGTTTTATACTCACTTAGGACAAGTATTTATCTAATAAGTAAGAGTATTTGTTTTTTCTGCGAGGGGAAAATTATCCACACAAGGATATATTTAAAAATCGATATCATATGTAGCTCTTCAACTGTACGGTTACAATAGCATAGGATCTGCCTAATTTGGGAACGGACAGAAGCGTATGGAGTTGTCCTAAGACATTATTATTATTCGACAGAGTGGCAACCGTGGCAGGCGAAGCGCAACGGCCTTGACGAGGAAATTTCGCAAGTGGATACTAACGACAAGTAATTGGGAAATTGTTGACGCAGAAAGATGTTATAGTTCGAAATTTGTGATTAATAATACTTAGTTAAAAATGCTACAGCTGTGATTAAATAAAAACACTCGTTAATAGTCTTTTTTAAATAAATTAATCAGTTTTACAAATAAATGAGCACATTGCACGCTTATTACAATATTTAATTGTATAAGTTTGATATAATTAGTAAGTTATCGACATTATTTGTATGAATAAATTGACGTTAAAATTTAATAACCATTTATATAAAAAATGCATGTGGACATTAGCCAAATGTATCATGTTTAAACTGTTTAATTGAGCGTACAGTTGTAGCTAGAGCAGCGAACACACGATATGCCTACATAGTACGAAATATACATGTGCGGCTAGTATCAGCAAATATTCCCAATCGGCAGGTGCTCGCAGAATCAATACGAATGTATTTGACAAGTAAATCCTAGGGCACACGGGCGTTATCGCGCGCACATGCGTGGAAAAATTCAATATACCTAGATAAACGGAGCAGTCGATTGTTATTAGCACGCGTTACCACCAAAATGTATAACATATACTCGCTAACACGCCAAACACAATATAACATAACATCACGCCTGCACTTCTCCGAAGGCAAAGGCTGAGGAGTGAAGTACTCCCACGTTTTAACAGATATGTCATAGGTCCCATGGAATACGGGATGAGATTATTGCTCATAAAATATAATATTTGAGGTAGGCAGAGAACACCAAATATCAAATATCTCCATCCGCACAGAAATGAAATGCCTCTTCTACATTAATTACTCTCAGCATCATTCCAGGAGGATTTAGATCTTTATTTATCCCAAACTGCAACCTAAGGCTACGATGTCGTTTTGAAACAAAATACAAGCGTTTACTATTTATTACATTTATACACAACAATTCCTTGTTAGCGATACCAAGGCGAAGCCTCGTCTCTAAACGCGCAGACTGCGCGACGACTATGCAGATAATATCGCTCCACATTTGCGAGCACAAATGAATACGAGTAAATATATTGTGATACGGTTCTTTACAAATAATAACGATTGCTGTTCACGCCAATTTAAACTCGTACCCATACACAGATAATGTCACGCCTTTGTCAGGACGTCACACGCATCGATAGCGGCGGCGCGGATCGCGTGTTTCAGACTCTATTGTTCAATATTATATCAATATACGTAGTTTAATGTAATATTTAACGCTCTCTATTACAATTAACAGGGTGACCTTTCGATTCACAGTTAGAAGGTAGCAGAAATCTGGGTTGAAAACAAAATATTTTATATAGTTAATTAAGATGTCCCGGTTTTTGGTAATATCTTACTGTAGTCGAGAGGCGTCTTGATTGGCCTCCGAACTATCGAACTATGATGCAAGTCGCAAAGGAAAGAAAATTACTTTAATAAGTTTTATAGAACAAAAAAACGCTATTGGAAAAGCCTATGTCCAGCAGTGGACGATGACTAGCTGATGATTTATATATGTACGTATATACATAACCGTATATATGTACGTACCTACACATGTATGTATAAACGTTATTATGTTATATTCGCTAGATGTGTAGTTGTCGCGTCTAGGGTGTGGGCCGAGTGGTGCGTCACGGCAGACTGCCGGCCGACGAAGCCCCGATTACCATTCCAAGTAGGTACTATTTAAAGGCCTTTATGCCTTTCAATAAAATTCAACTGGCTATTACCGTTACAATATCAGAGTATTAAGTAATATTTTTTGTAATTTACGCAAACTTGTATGTACCTAGTGTTACAGTACCAGTAACAGCAACGTCGATTTTTAACCGAGGCACAATAAATCTATAAACTATTCTCTCAATAATAGAAACGTAGAAAACCGGAGTAATTTGTTGTCGCGACATGTAACATTGATAATAATCTCACAGTGAGTGGCAAGAGTCCATGTATCATTACGTACATTACTCAATCGAGGCAGCTGCAAATCAACCTTGAACTTGACTTTGAGTCGACTTTCGCGAAGTACAGTCATCGTGGCGAACTGCTCGTGCTCAAGGTTAAGCCCGGGAATTATTATAAGTATTATTTACACATTAAATGAAATCTCTTGAAATGAAATCAATTTAATTGTTCTGTTATTCCAATTACTCTGATAACCACATAGTAACAAAACAATCTTTAAAGTTGACTTCATTAAAAAATGGAGGCAATGTGTATATGTAAAATCAGAACTAATTTATCCATTTGTAACTGGATGTACCTACACTCATAGATATACCTAAGTTTTTTCGATCTATCCTACGGACGAATATAAATAGTTAATTTCACGGTACGTACAATGTGTGTGCATTTTGCATGAAATATTGCATATGTTTTAGACCACAGCAAAACGCACACCGCCATGGGAGATCCCTGTAGAATCGTGCGTCCTGGTCCAGACAGGACGTCCGTTCCCATAAATGTTTTGTTGCCAATAGTAAAATACTCACGTACATTCATACTTATACATACATACTATTTGTTTCATACTTATGTCATATATAATGTATGTTTAAACTGAGTCAGGTCAACAATAAGTAATCCACAGCTTTTAGTCAGATCAGTGGATATTTTTTATAAGAATCAGTATGTATATTGAATCTCATTAATGGGATTAGTACTGATGTGGGAGTGTTTCTGTGTAAATTACATATAAATAGTCAATTTGTTGGCTGGTATACATTTGTTTTGTTATATTACAAACAAAGAAGACAACACATCGTAGCGTAAATAAGACAAGTTATAGATCATAATAAAGATAGATTATTGCGTGAACTTGCGATGAGAGGAGCCTCACGTGCAAGAGTGGAACGATAGGAGTTGAAAAAATTGAAAAGAAAACAGAAAGAAATCTTGTCGGAAATGTACTGTGTCATCCCGGAACCACAAAACAAACCACTATCGGTCACCGCGTCACCGATCCGTCTTACTGTTACGCAACGTACGGCAACATGTTCTTTAGTTATCACACGCGATGTTAGCTGCCGATAGTAGGTTCACACCTGCAAATAATATGTTTTTTAATTCATCTTTAATATCGTCAACTCTTGTCTTTCCAAGACGGGTCTCTTCTCGGATTGAAAGGGCTAAGGCCATTTTTATACTGTCATATTATTAAAGTAGTTTATGTTATGGTTTTGAAACAGCTTGTTTATCTCCTGTATTCTATTTTAGTATGACGGCCAGCCTTAATGTAATATCACTACTGATTACGGATAAACCTATTTCCCAACAGAAATAAAAATATGACGAAGACTTGAGAATTGAAAACAATTATGTATATTCTTCACGTGTAGGTATCGCTAAAATCTTTCACACAATGAGTATTTCTATTCCTAAACATATTATATATTATGAACCACCTTGAATGCGTGCATTTGTTAAGACCATACACGAGAACATGATACTTAATAAAGTATAAAGACTGATAAAAATTATAAATTATAACAGTGTAAGCCATCATCTCAACAAGTTTTAAAGCCCTACATCGAACCCTTCGGACCATAGTGTTTGGCTTGCCTATCTCATCCTGCATCGTGAGGACTTATTATAATTTTATGACTATTTATAAACCGGCACTGAATCATGAAGGAACTGTTATGGTAGTCTATTTGAAAGTTATGGGTTCTATTCTAAACAAGATCATCCTGAGATTTTATAACGTTGTTACGTTTTAGTGCAAGTTATGCAGACGAATAAATTATTTTTGCTGGCTAAGACGTGCATACAATAACTTTATTGGATTTTATTAATCTGCATAATTCAATTAAGAGAGTGGCGTAGAATAAGTGCGTCAGATCTATAAGGCTGGATATATCTGAAACTCGTTGCTCCCTACGTCTGGTGTCACGATACATTAAAAATAATAGTGCCTTATTTTGCCTCGACGAGGACGATATCACATTGCATTTATGTATCGGAGATGACAGAATAGCGACGTAGTAAAGCAATCTTCGATGGCTTAGAGCCATAGAAGAGCGTTTAAAAATCTGTCAGCCCGAACCCGACAGGTTGTCTTCATAAATGGCCTTTTCTCTGATTGTAGTAGTTAATTCCCGTTTTGCTTCTGAATTTCATTCAAAACTCCAATACGATAGGGGTAAATTTGGTGGCCAGTGCCTGATATACCTACAAAAAAGTTCGGAAGGGGCATCTCAAGAGATACAATATAGAGTATAGAGGAAAGTTAGACAGTTAAAGGCACCGAGCGGAGGTGTATTTTGCCATAAAAAGTTGAGAACTATGAACAATATAGGGCACAACCATCTACTTCAATGAAATTCAATTATGAGGACAGGGGCTAACATATCTCTAGTAAGATCGCACAAATCAGAGCGTGGATCGGACATATTAGAAACTGGAGACCACACTAGCGATCAATAACCTCTCGAATATAGGAGCCACTAAACATCAGTAAAGTCGTAATTGAGACTTATATATCAAATTACTTTAGTGAAATTTACGACTCATGAAAATGTGATCCATTTCATCACTCAAAATCACCTAATTCTAAACCGCACACCGTTTATTAGAGCAAAGAAAAGAAGTCTGCTACGTCGACGTGTGAAAAATCCCCATTTGGCAACGACAAGCCCCATTATCTCCGCTGAGACTGCTGAGAGCCTCATAAGATGCGCGCGACCGGACAATCGAGATCATTACGGGAAACCATTTGGAGAACTACTTTCCTCGCCGGATATTTGAAAATTGCAAAGCTACTGTTTCTGCAGTGTTTAATCAAATTTAAAGTGAAAAGAGGAACGATAAGGAAATTTGTTTATACGAGAGATAATTTCTGAAACGATTTAGTTTTTTGAAGAATAAATAAGAACAAATACAATCGCTTCAGATAACGATCTACAAACAGTTGGATGATATCCAAATCTACATTGTTGTAAGATGTTCCTGTTGTGTCCCAGTTGTCCCGTAGACTTAAGGTATACTTGAGTTTTATTCACAACTACTAATAGGAAATTGGTTTGTTTAAGAGAAAAAAAAACACATTTAAATACAATTTTAGTCTTTATAAACTGCAATTTCTGTGGGAATTCATTCTGGGAGATTAGGCAGGTATGTTTATTAACTTTTCTTGTTTGCAGTCTTTTTGGCTGAGATATATCTTGAGGCGATATTTGTAATCTTATGCTCAGAGAATAAACGCTAATCAAAAACTCTACCCCAACAAAATATTTTTGTAGTGCGGTTGAGTAAAAACCGTTTCCTTTTTTGCTATTTTTCTCTGCACGTTGCTAGTCATCTAAGAGTCTGGGCTCCGGACTGTTAAACATGATCCAGGGCACAATAGAGGATGGCCGGCGGCTGCACTCTAAAATTAAGACCCATGTTATGCGGTTTTGCGTACTTTGATATTCCTATGGCGGAACACATTAAATGCTAGGCAAGGATGGTTATACCTAATACTTATTATAACAGTATAGAAAAGAGAAACTCAAAAGGAGTTCTAGAAATATACAATTTAAAAAACCCTGTCTAGGTAAGTCTCAAAAATTATACTTAAAGTAAATCATTTTTGACTACCGCTTTTTTACAGTGCATTTGAAACACTATGGCTCGAAAAAAAGACAATTTTATTCTCCATGGCCCCCTATTTTATTATTTTTGTTGTAAATCGACTGTTTTAACCATGTCAAACATCAGATATGTCACACTTTCTGTAGGTGGTCTAGTGGAACAATAGCATTTTCAGATAACAATGTCATGTCAGTCGTTTATAAATAGTCACTTACATAAATACGAACTATATACTACCGATAGCACATGCCAAAATATTTTTATTTACATAACGGAGCGGTTATCAGCTCATGTATGCTTTTATTGATAACTGCCGTGCCTGATGAGTGATCCCAGATTTAATTTGACTGGTCAGAATTATGTAATACTATCAGTTACTAAGTATTTGTCAAACAATATATCGCTGTGTAAGTAAACCTAACAAATGGTATTTGTGAAAAAAAAAAATTATATATGGTTTTTGAGGCTTATCAATGTATTCACGTTATTAGTAATAATAATAAAGGAATTCATTAAATTATAGCTATTGAGAGACATCGGTCAATTTGAATAATTTCAGTAGGTATATGTATTTATGTAACCGAATTTTACTGTAGTTGTCTAATTAACGTGAGCATAGAGTTCAAGGTTTGAGTATTGAGAATATAATTATTCTCTTGATTTATGTAAATGAATGGATCTGGAAAGAATTGTAGGCAGAATTTTTATTAAGAGTACAATGTGCTGATTACCTCGAGTTCTAATTTTGGTTAAGTTTTGTTGTGAAATGCTCGCAGATCTAAGATTCTTCGAAAGATGTGACATGTCGCACATCAGGAGTAGACAGTCTGATAAGCCGTTTAAAATCTTATCACATTATTGCACCAGGCATGAGTTAATGCTGTAAGCGATGTGCAATATGTCGTTTTCTACGCTTTATTGAGTTTTGGTGTATCACCGCTCAAAGGAGGGTTCATAAGCCGGATAAGGTTACAGACTGCATGTTAAAGGTCTCGTGTAAATAAATTTCGAGAGCGGTTATAGGCTTTGGAGGGCACGTTAAGTCCCTGTGGTCATCGCCGTAACACTCGCGTAACCTCGTCAGAGACCTTGAAATCTCCGACCTATCCTTAAGCCTCTAAACCCTTAAGCCTCCGACGAGGATAAGAAAAATTACCTTTATCCACAACCCTGGGCCATAAGATATTAAGATCCACAATCCTTCTATTATTTAAGATTCTAAATAAATATTACTTCGACGAAATGTTAAAATAATATTTATATAGATATTCTGGTGTTATTTCCCAGCTAACTCTCCACTGAGAGACTCCATATCGAGCTCTTCTTTTGTGATTTATTCGATTAGCATTAACAAATTAATCTCACCTTCATAAGAAAACGCACAATTTAATGTTAATCGAAAAGCTAAAAGTTACAAAATTTTAAAACAAAATCAGAACAATAAAATATGCAGTGTAAATAGCTACTGATTTTATGAACGATGGCATGTCGTTGTTTTTTCAAAATCGTATTGATAACACTTCGATTAAGTTACATGTTGTGTGTACCTAACATTATATGAATTGTGTTTTTGTTAATCAGGTTTACTGGCTATCAGCAATAATTCCTCTGTCAGCGATGGCCACAACCGCCGCATGAATTAGAACACAATGACATCGTACGTGGCGTACACATCCGCACATTTCGAATGTCTAAGTTCAAGGTCACGCCCCAAGGTCGAACTAGCTGAACAAAGAAATGTCTCTATCACTTGTAATATCCAATTATCAAGTATGTGGGCATAAATAATTACATCTCGGTGTTATTAACTATCTGTCTGCGGATTTTTTTTCGCAAATAAACAAAAACTAGGTACGGCCACCTACTATGAGTGGGTACTATGTTTAGTTTAGTCAACACGGCTGGGCGAGTATGCTAATTAGATTCTAAACATGCTTACAAATGCTATAGCCGCATACCTACTTTATTGTGTTTGTTTTTTTTTTTTGTCCACAGAAACAAGGCAGGGCACGGCTCGTTTGCGAATTGCGCGAGACCTACATAATCGGACAAACGTTCAGATCCTAGTGCGAGCATCGTGGTAATTAACGAGTTGTAAGTTTGTTACGACGAGGTCAACGTAAAACTCGAGCCGGCCGGCGAACGCGAGCGTGCGTAGCTGCTACGTGGTGCGCGGCGGTGCCAATTGCAACACTCACCGGTGTCGGTGCGCTCCGCCTCGTCGTCCGACTCGGTGCCGGAGTCCCGCTCCTCCACCTGCAACAACAAGAGGACCACCTCAGCCACACGATCAATCATCGACTGGTTTTTAAAGGCCTTTGTCGCTCCCGTCGCTCTTGGCAAATTGCACTGCGAAGGTACACCAGAGGCCTCGAGGCTCACACGATGGTACCGGCAAGATGCAAGTGGCACGCAGCAAGCGGCGCGACTTAAAGCCGACGATCGTTCCGCTCCTTTGTTCTCGCGAGCGAGGCGGCCATTTTCTGTTGGCGGTGTGACCTTCGCAGCGTTAAGCCGGCCGGGCCGCGACGACACCCACCTTCTCGGAAACGTTCTCCTCATTCAACGAATGCGTTCGCAGCTTGTGAGTCAGAAATTTGAGCATTATTGAGCCTCGGCTCGCCGGTCCTTCCGCCGGAATCGCTCGCGTTGCGGCCGGCCGCAGCGACCCGCACCTCGCGTTACCAGACGCAATCCGACACGAAACTACACGCCCTCACGCTTATGGCAAACGTTCCGAAAACATTTTAATCCTCAATTCAAAAAACATATCCGCATATCACTTCCGCGAGCGAACACCCGACCGCCTACCTCGGACGCCGGACTACTACTAGTTTAGTTAGAGTAGCCTTGCGTACGACGCAGTCAGCTGAAGTGGGTACGACTCATTAATGCCGAAAGGGCCTAAAAGCTATCGCGCTAAATACTGCTCTTAAGGGCGAGGTTCGGGATCCGACATCGGAACAATAAAACGGAAAGGATTCTATAATGACTTTTAAGCCAAAACCTAGCTCAAATATCGCGTAAAACGTTTTTGAGTGGCACTCTAAATGAACTCGCCCGGCAACCCATTGATGACAAAGAACCGGAACACGCAGAGATCGGACGCGATTGGACAAAACATTACAGAATAGGATCGAAATTTAATGCAATATCTGTTCTCTCGCTCTGGTGCGAGCGGGGAGAACTGGTCCCCAACAATTGGAGTGATGCGAGACAGAGACGGCGATAGCGACACAGGTTCAAGTTATATAACAGCAAGTTGATAATATATCGCTGATAAAAAGTTGCGGATGTAAGAAGACATGGATATTCCTGCTTTTGGTTTTCAGCATATTCCATATAGTGTTTTCCAAACAATGAACAAGAACCAATGCGGTTCTATAAAAGATTTAGTTCTATAAAATAAAATATAAAAGATAATTGTATAGGTACTTATGTGAATATCTTGTGTTAATATAAAATGCTCTAGTTTTAGTACAAAATGACTAGACAAGTTTCGTATATAAACTATGAATGAATGATTTAATATAACATTTATTTTATCATACTATGTGCTTTTTATTGTGTACCTATATAGATATTAGTTACAGTCCATATTCTGTTTCTAAATGCATGGATATGGTTAAGATATATCGATAATGATAATAGCCTTTTAAAATATTATATTCAGAGCAATTAATTTGAATACCAATACACATTGTATACTAAATTGCAAGAAAACTAAGCTGTCGATATTTTGACATCCGCTAGTCGTATCCATAAGTACTAGCGTCGGCGTAATTTACATCGGGAGCCATAATGAAACGCGGCCATGCTGTTACCTGCGCGCCGATTGCTGCGCGCCAAAATTCAAACACATTCGGGACACAGATTTTACGGTTGTTATTGCTAAGTGAAAATGTCTATTTTATTGAATAGAATACTTTTTATGACAATCCATTTATTAAAATATAAAAAAAAGACAACAAATTGATAATAAGATTGAAAGAACCTAAACTAATATTATATCTTATTTCTTTTTCTGCTTATAATAGAAGATATACCAATATGTAAGGGTCATACTTTACTTTTCCACGAGCAAGTCTGGTTACTTCTAGGAGGTTAATATAATTATGCAATAAGTTAAAATGGGGATTATTTCCTTACCGCGCAGTAAAAAATAAGTACCTACCTACACTTAAATTCTGTAATCTCTTGAGTGTTCAATTTTTGTTATTATTTATAATCGCAAAAATGGCGGGCTCTGTAAAATCAATTTTAATATAACATTGCAGTATTCTTAACCATATAGAATAAGGTATATGTAAATTCAAACAAAAATATTGTTTTCCAAATGTATATTTGTAACAATTATAATTATTGACAACAAGACAGGCACATTTGGCACGATCATTTCTCCTACAAATATTTCTCATCCTTCAAAGCAATATCCAAATATATTACCAAATAAAAACATTTTACTTATCAATTACAACATTTTTAGCAAGTTAACAGTAAATTG
>DWEE01000482.1:0-17061 GCA_018245755.1 Parelbella macleannani | reverse complement strand
CTAACCAGAGATACCCCTTTATACTTGAGAGTAAAACGCTAAGTGATCAAGGCGCGTTAGATTAGCAAAAGATAATTGTACCTAGAACGATTACTTGGAGGTTCGCTACCTAATCTACTTTCAATGAAGTGACTTAAGTGCGAATCTGTCTCTGCAAAACAACCACACAGAGACACCAGATGAATAATATCGGACATTAAAAAAGTATCTGGAGCTCGTAAACACGATTCTAATGCGGTGTTTATGAAACACACGGCGACATTGACACGGTTATCAGTGTTGGAACGCTTTTGATTTTGTTCTGGTACCAATTAACGTGTGCTGGTTACCTCGCTGTTTTCCTTTGATTTTATGTTCGATGTAAGTATATATTAAATTACAAATCGCTTTATAATCGTTCCAGGGAATCAAATTCCAGGAGACTTATGGAATTATCGTCATTGGAAATCGTTTCCATATTGAAGTCGGAATACAATCGTTCGGATATTGAAAGATTACAATATGAACCGCGAAGCTACAATTACCGCTATTACACCATTACTACACCACCGTCAGAAGTATCTATAAAATAATGTATTATGGATGTATATTTAATTCTCTGAAAACACGAGTCGGTGGTGGTACGTATGACGGTGTATACTTTACATATGGTTTGCATGCGAGTGTGTCGTTTAAAGGAGAGCGATCGGTGCTACTGTGTGAGGTATACAAGTATTCGGGAATTATTGCGAAATAGCTTTAACTTGACTGGTATAGAAATAATACTCGTGCTCATTACAACAATGAAAACGCTAACATTAAATTCATCTTTTATATTATTCTCTCGCATCTCATGCAATAAAGAACGAAAGATATAAAGATTATTATGTTGTGTAAACGAAAAACAGAATCATAACACGAATTTTCCAGAAGATGTATAAAAATGAGGGCGCCTCTATTACTCGGGTAACGGGCCAAGGGCGGTGCTATAACGCACAATACAAACATGACACGATGGAATATTCGAACTTTTCCTTTGCGTTGTACAAAAAAGAAATTCATAGCGTCCGAATTTGTTCAGAGTATCGCTTTACAAAAAAGAAAATAAGGTTATCCATGATAACAAGGTCGTTGTCTATTTAGAGCTTAAAACGTTTCTGTTGGCTGTTTTCTGTTGATATATAGATCTTTTCCAAGATATTTTCAACAAAGAATTGGAGCGATAAAATATACACCAGGAATATAAGTTTCGAAAAATATTCATTATCGACCGGACGCCCGTTACTGATAAAATATCTCTAGACATTTCCCGGAAACTACAAGTGGTGGGGAGGTTGTTGCAGACGTCGAATAACGAAAACGTGGAAATATTTTGCAACCAAGACCAATTGCTTAAGCTTACGAAATACCGCAAATATTGTCAAGATTGAAACCTACACAAAATTTGGGGATCCCGTCTGGGTGACCCTTCAGTTTCAGCTGACTATGCTCTCACCTAGAATTAAGTACGTAGGCCACAGTGCCGTAGACGCACGTATTTATTTGTTATACTTATTTACTTAACTATTTATTAAATCATTAACGCAACAATTAATTTTATTATAGACATAATAGACATTAACGTTTTTGGTTTATTTCTGTCACAATTGATCAATCCATTGGTCCATATATAGTAGAGACGAGTAGCCCTGTTTACAGCAGTCACAATACTTCTAGGACTAGCCTTGAATAAGACAGATCCTAACTAGCCTCATACTGACATATACGAACCGTCACTGACACTAATAGTCTTATGTCGTCAAATTCGGAGCGAGTTAAAGATTCTGTAGGCAGAGACATCGCTCGTGAGTGCCTCCACGTTTCAGGACCTCGTATTTAGAATGGTATAGTAAAGAAACTAAGCGTGGTTACATAGTTAATTCAATATTGATTACATCCCGTTTGGCACTAAAGCACAGGCCATAACAAAGGATGAGCTTTTTACTTATTGGCGCTTTAATTATGTGTTGCCATATTCAAAGTCGGAACAGCCTTGTTGTTGTTTATAACTAGCAGCAAAAGAGGTGTGTCACGTATGCGACGGAGATGGTTATTGTTTTATGGCAACGCTGCAATAATTAACATAATGAAAACATAGAAAAAAATACATGTTTATCTGTCTAGTCAGATATATTGTATGTTATCTAACATTAAAATCATGACACGAAGTAAACTTGGGCTAAGAGTAATGAAATATTCCTTTAAATAGATTTCCTGAATGAAAACCTTTCAATGAATTCATTGTAAAAACTTACGTGTTTTCTATTTGAGTGCGCGCCAAAATAGACCACGATTAGTCACGTGACCCTATGACGTCATACAGTGCAAACGTTTTGTGACGTCGGCCATTTTGGAAGTGCGAACTGTAGAAACGTGTATAACATTATATTAGTCAATTATTAAATGGCATATTTTGTACGTTAATCTGGACCGTTTGGTAAGCGAAAAAATGCTATATGATGTAGTTATTGCTATTGAAAACGCATAAATAAACTTTGTAACTCTTAGAATATATTAGGCGCCGAACGTTTTAAGTCATTGAAATTGAAAAGTATTCCACTGGTAAATTAATAAGCCCATAGCCTCACTGCGTCCAAGACATCGCTGCTAAAATATTTTTATATAAAAATATACATTACGTGATTTTTAACAAGAAAATAAACATATAACACTTGAGTTTTATTGCACTTTATTAGACACCGATTTTTACTTTGTGTGGGTGTGAAATCATGTAAGTGAATAGGTATTTCGAAATTTACATAAGTTTATCAGCTGTTTGATTATCATACTGCATGTTAATACTAAAAATCGCCTAAAACACCACGATACAACCGTATATTACATTGTCACTAATAATATAGCTGTATTTTTTCTTCAGAACACATCGTTATCCCGATAATAAAGGCAACAGCAACGCTCGCACCGCCGCGCGACGACGCGATGCGGTCTCGCGCCGTGCCAGCCGTGAAATGTACGAGATAAAACCTCACGTCTACTATGTATGTGATGTGAACGTTTTGTCTTCGATAGCATCTGATTTTACCGCTTTCCATTTCTGTGTTGCTCGAACGTTACTCAAGTTGATCGAATGTTGAACGTTCGCAGTACTAATCATTGCGATTTGCGATACTAACTCGCGTTTAGCCAGCGTCGCACACTGTTGCCTTAAAACTTCTTAGAATTAGACTCGGGTCCTAATGTGCAACGACGGATGGATGGAAAAGGCTTGATGATAACACGAACCTTCTTTCTGTACACGTGATTACAGATATATAGAGCTCAATAAATAATGCATTTATAGCGCAAAGCGAATGGGATTAACGATACACCAGTCGACATTTTTTCGGATAACATATTATGTCTACTTAATGAGATCTGTATAATCTATGGATAAAGGGGATTACGAGTCAACGTGAGTACACGACCTTACCTCTGATTACTGATACGTTGTTGAGGATTATGCTGGTTAACTGCAGAGGGAGAGGGTAAAATACAATACAATACAATACAAAAACAATTTATTGTACAGCATATAAAAGAAAATTCAAAGGGCATTGAAAGACATGTAACCCATTTTGGTTGTCGTAACTGTCATCTTTGTATTTATTTCTATCATATATTAGATCGTGTTATGATGTTCTAAGCGGGCATACTAGTAGAAGTTGGAATGTTCTGGTTATTAAAAACAAAGAATGTGATGGAACTATCGGTTTGCAAAAACTATAACACTCCATTTAACTGGTTTCATCGCTGCCAATAAATGTATCCTGTATTGTAAGGCCATTTTAAAGAAAAAGGGTTACCTGGAATTGTTCAGTTTTGTAAATGAGCCAATAGCGATACAGATATTGCTTACAAATAGGTGTAAGTAGTTGAATTTGGTAAATATCCAATTATGAACATGGGAAATTGTGTACCCGATTACATCAGCTTAGGCAACTTTTAGAATCAGCATAAAATAATTAATTCCAGCCAACGAGCCAAGTGTTTAATAAAAAAGTACTCAGTGATTCAGCCTCTTAGCTTTATGAATAATTTTACGTTAGGTTAGAGAGTTCGTTTTTTAAGTCAGTCTATATACAAGCATATCTGCGACCCAATTTTTTATTCATGCTTAAATCCTGCTAAAACCTAAATAAACGAGATAAAATGTTATTTATGTATGCTTATTCCAGACTCCAAAAAGCAGGGAATAAAACCGACAGAACCTATTTTGAAACCTTATTCTTACTTCGACGTGAACTTGATCAAAAAACCTAATAAACTCCTGAATTACGTCCCAATATTTACGAGATCCTACACGAAGTAACGGCAAGGAGTCTAGGAGTACACGTGTATCAAAATCTGTATTTAGTTTTAAAGTTTTGGTTGTTAACTGTTTAGAGAGCTTGGGATGTGAAGTTAGTATAAGCATTATAATTAGATAAAATTAATAAAACTATTATTGAAAAAGTGTTAATGAAGATATTAATAAAAAAGTTATGAGCCGTCGGCCGGTGTTAAAACATGTGGGAATATCCAATTGTTTTAATCCAATTCCATTAATTAATCTATTCCAATTTAATGCAAATATTTAATCCACTCTGTAAAACAATTAAAAACAGTCCTAACTACAGTTCCAATGAACAGCTAATAGAAACAGACATCCTCGCATCTTTTTCCCCTTACTATCGGTAGCTGTGCAAATTATTGCCGAGTAGGTACTAGAATATATCGGTATACATAAACACTAACCAGATGGGAAAAAATAATAAACTCCAGAGGTCATCTCTCACATTGAGAACCAATGCAGCGTCCATCTGGCGGCGTGCCAGGACGCCGGCGCCATTCACGGTGACGTCAGCGCCACAGCAATGTAACTCACCCCCCACCGGGTGGGGGTAGAGCGTAAACATTCTATTTCTTCAAATAAGGAGAGGTCAGACGAGTCATCGGCTATTTTAGACTTGGAATTTGCGTTCTTTATACTCCAAGTGCCGAGTTCCGAGTGTATCGTATGCTGTGACGTCAGAGATTGCCGAGTGCGTTTCCATTGTTTCGCGGGCTAATTATAGCGATTCATGATTCGTCATTTCCTTTCCTTTTTCTAGGTGATTTACTATCAGTGTAATTTTTGTCAGCAGTTTTACCTTTATCTGTCATATGTGTCATGTTGTCCTTCGTCACCCTTTTGTTTATATTACCTTTCAAGAGACGGTCAGGAGTTAGAATATTGTTCGCTGCTGATTGAGGGTAATATTTAGAATATGACAGACGAAATGTTATATATGTATGTACACTCGAGCTTATTTTAATGTTGCGAAGACTGAATGAATTTTTATACTTTAGAAGTCAAAAATTTTTCGTACTACTGAATAGCACTATTGGCTACGTAGTTATTAATAGCTCAACGTGACGTACCTAAGTCCTTTGGAAAATATTTAAACTAAACTTCTTAAATTACCTAAACGAGAAGATTTAAGCATCATTGATAATTTCGTTATCTTCGTTCAATAACTGTCCCGTTGGTCGCATGTTTAGTGACTCCGGTAGCTGAGCCGGGGGGTCGCGAATTCGATTCCCGACCAGGACGAATATATGTGATGGTCGCAAGTAATACATAGTTTTGTGTTTAGATTTAAAAAATATATGTATGCGCATTTTTATCACCGGTCTGGTTTCCACAAATAGGTCTCTGGCTATTTCGGAATAAGACTGGTGTTTATGGAAATGTCGGGTCATTTATAGCCTAGACTGGGACATAATCGCAAGATCAACATAGCTGTTGACGCAAAGGGCCCTGAATAGAATCACGCCTAATTTGATGAAATGTTTGTGATATAACAGTAATATAAATAGCGAGCGAGTAGCCTAACGCGAGTGTGACGTCATCGCTTTTAAGGTCGTCACTGACGATACTATAATATACTGTGATATAATATAAATCATAGCAAGCTACCGCTGAAGGTGGACGGTGACTACGCCATAATGTACGATATATTCGACTCATACATCTTTGGGGTCATTATCTGCTCCATAAGTCCATAGTGTCTTGCTGTAATATCTGGTCACAAAATATTTTGATGACACAATAAAGAGATATCTATTTTAGCCACTTTAGCAGTCACTCGAGCATTACTGTAGAAATAATATCGTAATATATCCAAATATGCCTAAAATATACATATATATATATATTATCGGTCAGCGACGTCCAAAAAGCTCACCCCCTATCAATTGGGATGTATAACATGACAAGTAAAACGGAGTATTACACTCCTCTCCTTACCCCTCCGAGAAAATACAGGCGCGATTTAATGCCCGTCCGTGGAGGCATTTATATGTCACTGCAAGTGCCAATACGACCGCACGGCAAGGGGCTCGGGGGCGGGCGTGAGAACGGGGACAAAATTCATAACGAGCGGCATAAACTCACCATTTGCTCCAAATGGAGCGATCGGGGAACTACCTGCCGCCGCTACGAATAGCTTGGAGTACATTCATTTGGGGATTTGGAAAAGGTGGAGCTGTGCGTTGCGTTAGCGCCCGCATGTTGTTTTATATGGAGCGTGTAGTGTGTTATTAGGTATTTATTCTAGATACGACAACTAGGTGGGTAGGTATTTTTACCAGTTGTTGCGAATTACGGAGATATGTTAGGCTTTGTTTTTGCATCAAATAGATTATTATAATCTTACGAGTGGTAGTTATCTATGTACTTTAAGAACTTCGTTGGTAAATATGTTTCATTTATCAAGTTACGTT
This sequence comes from Parelbella macleannani, assembly GCA_018245755.1. Lineage (NCBI taxonomy): Eukaryota > Metazoa > Arthropoda > Insecta > Lepidoptera > Hesperiidae > Parelbella > Parelbella macleannani. The sequence continues at coordinate 10,299 of DWEE01000482.1, read as the reverse complement.
TAATGTTGGATTATAATAATATTAGTTTTAAAAGGCTCGTCTTCCGATGAATTGATACATTCGATATATTAATTTCTATTAATAGTGGTATACATATATGTATATTGAAAATACATATATTTCATTTTTGAAGCTCACTTCTTGGCCCAATGTCTCATAATCCTGACTACTTTTCTAGGTTTTACAACTTTTCTTCTTAGTCAGGATATTTCCTGTAACTTTAATATATATTTCTTTGTGTTGTCGGCACGAATATTCTATTTACACATATTAGTTGTTCATAGATGTTATTTTTTTCAAAGTTAGTTAACTGTAGAACCCAATGAATTTCAGCAAATCGCATTAGCTATATCAACGGCGCGAGAACAATGGGCTAATTGTTGACCTGAAAGCCAATCAATGCTGACTTTGTTTTTATTCGACCTGAAAGCTAATAGCATTATAGACTTATAATTTTGTATCGTAACTGAAAATCGTCTATTAATCGTCTATATCTAGCGGTACAAATTGAATGAATGTTTCTCTTCGACAACTTACGGATGATGAAAAATATTTTCGTTTTGTAGTTAGCAAATAAATTCAACAATCAGTATTTTCATTAAGGGCTAGGCAGAGGAGTATATTAAACTCCCACGTTTCACCAGGTGCGTTTACTTTCCACTATACAATAGGTGCTTAGACTATTGCCTACTCCGGGCCCAAAAACCATACTCCGAGCCACTAGTAGAAATTTCTACTAGAAAATCTAAATCAGAAAAATCCAATAGTACCCGAGCCGGGATTCGAATCCAGGACCTCTCGATCAGCATTCGCGTTTGCAACAACTTCACCAACCAAGCGGTCAGTGGAACAAAAGGTTATTAATATTATTGTAGTGTCATTATCCCCGTTCATGCTTCCTTATGTATTAGACAGGGGGCACTGAGTGTCACTAATATAAAACCTCGCAGAGCTGACGTACTTCTTTTATAATTTATTCACCTTCTCAATATACATTATGACAAAGCTTTTTATAATTTGCACCCCAGCTTAATATATCCTGACTCATGAATACATCATAGATAAAAGATTTATGGAGAACGTAAAGTAGTCTTATATGGCCAAAGTTCTTCGCAAGTTTTTACGATTTTATTATCAGACGTAAACGTCTAAGTGAGCTTGGACATAAATATGTCTGGACCCTTGTGTAGAAATAAGCAATAATAGCGAAAAGTTATGGACTACACGCTCCGGTTCCATGTGTCTAGGATTCGATTCCTGCCATGCATCCCTAACTATACTAAGATATGTGCCCTACATTGTATATCACTAGCTACAACGTGGAAAGGAAACATCGTCAGTGACTCTTTACACTATCGAGATCTTCATAATGTAAAGCATGTGAAGTCCAACGACGCTCCTTCCCGTTGGAATAATGAGTGGCCAGCGTGGCATAGAAAGACTTTAAGCTATTCATGTAGTAGGACGAGACACGGTCCCAACAACTGAACTGTAGAAAGGTTGTTAGAAATGAAGTTAATTGCACTTAACAAACGGAATGTATATATTCATAGTATACAGTAATATTGTTTTGATTTATATTGATCACCAAAAAACCACACGTAAATCTAGATTTAGCCACCCGAACTGGTTAAACATTAAATGTTTAAACAAAAATTATGTTTAGACGGCAGTAGGTATCATAAAATATTTGATTACACAATAATAGTCAAGGTTTTTTGTTTTAAAAACAAGAACTATTTACGTACCTGCTATGTAGTGGTATATTATTAAAAGTGGACGCATTATATTACGTATTTAATGTTTCTAGATCGTTCTATCACGATTTATAAATCTTTAAGTGATATTAATTTTAATTTGAGGCATCGGAGGCATCTTTAAGTGATATTAATTTTAATTTGAGGCAAATTAACGAAGCATACATATGTATATTAGAAGAAACACGCTACTTATAAAATTTTACTGACCCACATTACTGTAGTAAATAGGTAAGTAACAGTTGAATTGTTCTGTTAAACGAGATCATATAAATGATTATGATAAAATCAGAAAGACACTTTTAATTCTTAACGATACCGATAATAGGATTTCTTTTTCACACATCAATTATTTTCTTACTTTAATTATGTAAGACACGTAATATTTTCACTCGAAATACATTTTCAAGGCAACAGAACGACTGATCTCCAAAAAAAACGGTCTCAAAATAAATAAAAAATCTCACATGTAGTTGTTGTGTGTTATTGCACAGTAAATATTTGGCTCAGCGTTCAAAGTATTGAAATAAAATTATTTATCAGATAGGATATAATTGAAGTAATTTTAGTCATAACAAACTCAGACGTCCAAGTTTTTACTGCGATGAGTTTAATGGGCGGGTAATGGTTGCTTTAAGGTCGTCACTGACGGAACCATAATATACGAATATTATAGCAAGGCATATTACGATAGAATACATATTTTCTATAAAAACGCTCCAGTGACCGCACACGTAGCTATAATACATACATAATTCTCTCTTACCTCGTCAAAATATGTGAACAGATCTAGCAAAACCTACCTACATCGGTATAGCAAGACATTATTGCGTAGATAATAACCGCAAAGATATAACTGTCATATCTGAACCTGGGCCCGGTGTATGGCAATAGGCCCACCACCTATTCCATGTGACGTAGAGGTAACTGGTGAAATGTCGGATTGTAGGTACTACACTCCTCTGCCTACCCCTTCTAATGTTATAGTATATCAACTGTCTGTGACAGTTTGCTATAATATGGATACATTATAGCAAGATACATTATTAATATATAGCTCCGTCTGTGACGACCTTTATTTATACCAATATCAAATGAGGTGAAGCCTCAGATATGTGACATTGAAGCGACACGTCCAGTTTCAGCCGAAACCCACTAGATATTGAGCCAGCGGCTTTACTTGGCTTATATACTCGTAAATTTCCGTAACTTACAAACTTCAGTAGGCAGATAATTTTTAATGTTTCGTTGAGCACATTTTTGTTCATTAATATTCCATTCGTTAATTTAATAATAGCCGTCAATTCAACTATCTATACATTACTATACTTTTCAGATTTTTAATTGGTTCATTTCCGAAACGATTTGTATTGATAGTCTGTGATAAATGTATCGTATGTGTTTTGGGTGATAACCCGAGAAAGTTATTAAAAGGATTGGACTCAGTTTTCTTACTATTCTTGTAATTTTTTCATTTTTATTCCGTATCAACTGACGATCGACTTCTACTTTCTCCGTTCTCTCCTCCAAAAGTGATCACCTCTATCTTATTATTAAATTCCATTAACTTTGATTCGATGATCGAGTGAACTCAGTAAAATTATATTGTAATAGGATATTTATAAAAATACTGATTTATGACATCACTAATGCAAATAATGTATAACATGCAGACGCACGTCCAAAAACAATAGCCGTTAGATACGCTGTCAATCACAATTTAAATGACAAAGCTTGGCAATGCAAAGAAGGTTATATATTGTTTAGTAACAGTGGTTAACGACTGAATTAGCACAATGTACTCGCTAAACTAAAGATTTAACCCTTCATTTTCTTAGAGGGTAACAGGGTTGATGATGATAATAGTGATGGTGGTCAGTTTATTTATCTAAAAAAATTAAAAGAAAAAGATTATAATTTGGACAAAAATGAAATCAGTCATATGACTGCCAAAATATTTCCAGAAATGAATAGAATTTTGCTAGGTATTCACTTGTGCATACATCATTAAGTTATGTCACATCAGCTCAAATATTCCACTAATATCAACTTCCATAAAAGTGCCGAGACAAAAATTAGCTAATGATTTCATTGTATTGTTGGGTACGTTCAGTATGAGATCGTAAAATCACAGAACGAAACTAGCATTATCAGTGAGCCGATTCGTTCCGTGACAGATGTTTCCGATGCGATAATGACATATCCGCGTTTCATTTGAAACACAATGGTGTTTAAAAGACACACTAATTTTAAGATACCTACTTTATGTGTAATATGTAGTCTTATTTTTAAAACACTATGAAATGTCCAACAATGCTTCCGTACCGCGATAGTCATAAAAACCCATACAAGCCCCAAAATGGCACAAATAACCACAGTACAGCAAAATTATCAGGATATTTTTCACTGTGTTAGAAACGATAGCTATAATCTCGTAGTGGGAATTATGGTATGTAAGTAAACAAATAAACCAAAGGACACACACACAGAAATCAATGTGGTTCTTGCTCGTCGATTACTACATAAGTTAAAAGAATACATTATAAATGTAAGTATGTTTTGTACAGTCACCAAAAAAATTGATAAAACCTTAATATACAATATCAATTAACGCGTGGGTTACGTGTAAAGTGGAGTATATGTCCGACATTCATTAAAATTAATTAATGGCAGACCCAACGGCATAGTACATTTTAATTAACAGTTGTATAATACGTACATATTTATGGAACAATTTCTACAATCGCTTTGTTTACATAATAGCTAACGGTACCCAAAATATACCCATTTCGAATAAGTTTAACATTTTGCATCTCACGACATTAACCTCTTAAATCTTTTCACTGTTGGAATCCCGCTTCTTTATTTGAAACATTAAGAGGATTAGGTGCCTACCGTAAGTTTCAACTTTACGTGGGTTGAAATAGCTAGGTTTGAGATGTCCAGTTTCACAACATGATACATGATCGTCATCGTCGAATCACCAGCTTCTATTCTACTCCTGCTAGACAATGACTTGTACCAGAATATAATATTACAAAACATCGTAAATATATATTATTATTATTGATGTTTCCCTCATATTTAAAATTTAAAACCTTTCCGTTTGCTCCACCGTGCTTTCCTTTATTGCAGCAAGATCTAGTCAAATGGCTGTTAGTCACGTACCAGTGCCCCTTTAGCATAAAGAAAAGTTTTGTTAGTTTTTTATAGGTGAAATTAGGTTTAACTATAATGCTTATTTCTTATTTCATCCTCTTAGAACATTAACTGATATATTACTAAATGGTTACCTATATATCCGTTATACCTATATATGTTCTTTTATGTAATGTTTTTTAAAAATTCTATATATTTCACATTTTATATTCAATCAACATAACAACAGTTTTCTAAGTAAGTCGTTGTTAGTATTTCTCAATAACATCCATTTACTTACTTATCCTCTGGCGTCTCCTCAGCGGGCGGCCGTGGCGTGTGAGTCATCAAGTCGGGTAGTTCGACTGCCATAGTGTCCATCGCCATTTTTATTATGTATAACTTCAAAACTTTTTAATTCACTGAGTCCTCACTATCACGCACATCGATTTGCACTTTAAGTAATTCCAAATTCAAATCGGTGTTGACAGTTCCTTATTCCTATACTTTTCACAGTTTTAGATTGTTCACGTTCGAAAACTTTATTTGTTATAGTCAGCTCACCGAAAAACGAAAGTTTATTACCTTCCTCGTCACCTTCAAAATGGACGAGGAAAAGATTTAAAAATGTTTAATAAACGCAACAATGTTTGTATAGAGTGACTGTTAGCTGTTGTTTGAGCGCTCCGTATGCCATCTTTTATCAGCGGATAGCTGACTTTGAGAGCGAGATAAAAATTTAAATATAATCTCTTTAGGACCGTTTGTAGAAAATAAGCTTTGTTGAAATTTTACGATGCCTACAAACATCAAAATGTGTCATACAGAAATAGTATTGGATACTAAGCACTTGAGCTCCATAAGAGAAAAAATATATTATTCTCGAACAATCTGCACCATTGATTATTGTTGATTATGTTCAGTAATTAAATTGTGCACGTAACAGATTAGCTTCAAAAGTTTTTGGGACAAGTATTTAAGATATCTTTTCATTTCCCGTTGCATCTGTATAGACAATGTTACTTTTATATACAGACAATAAAATTCATGGAAATGACGACAACTTTGAGTAATAACAGAGTGGGACGTGTTAGGTTAGATCACAATAAACAAACGGAAATGAAAAAGAGCACAGAAAGTGAATGTATAATTGAGAGCACAATTATAATAATTGTAACAACAAGTACTTTCGTGCGAGTTATAAATATGGATGAGTCCAGTTACTTTTTTTCAACGCAGTAAATGTGCGAAACACGCAACAGCGCGCGATGTGGCAATTCCCTTTGAAACGACCAACACGGTTATAGCGTGCTGGGTAATGAGACGTGACTGAGCGACTTTGCAAGTAGAAACCCATATAAGGTTCATTAGTAATGATGCTATTTTTAAAAAACAGGCTGCGAGGGATGATGATTCAGATTTAGAAAAAAAAACATCTTCGCGAAGGATCTGTTTAATGACGATGGGTGAGAATAAGTAATCATAAATCCAACGATTCGTTTCAATTGTGTTGTTGACGTTGCGTGACAATTTTGATTACTTCTTTACTCGTCGCGCTAGGGATCTGCCACGTGATCCGCCTACCCGCTAATGAGATTTTGTAAATCAATATAGCTCCAAAACCTTTTCGAGTCTTTTTAAATGCGTCATCAAGAATCTTTTTACGTTTTCTAGTTCATGATACCTCTTTTGTACGATTATATGTACATTTTATGATATAGAAAATATTAAAATAAATTGTCCTCCCAGAAATTTAATGAATTATCTCAATATCCAATGAGTGAACAACTTAAACGTAGATATACATTTAGATGGGATGAAATCAACTATTAATGAACTAGGTTTAATTTAAACATGTTAAGTTATCATATGGTCAACGGTACTAATGAGGAACAATCAATGGGGTATTCATAACAGATCGTGAAAGTTATTACGAAAAAGACTTTATAAATCGAGCAATGCTATAGGAAAGAAAAATAGAAGAGAACTAATTGTACAAATGAAGGATGTTTAAACTGTTATCTAGTTACATTTAGTTACGACATATTTTCAAATACTGTTATAATTAAATTAAATTCATTTAATCACTTCTTATAGACCAATTTCAAAATATGCCTATATTAACTCATTTTTGTACGCTAATGTTTCAGCTAAAGATACAATAATAGAAACATCGAAAATTGAGTATCAACAACGGAATCGAATAATTTAAAACGTGTAAATGACCTGCCTTGCGTGCGCATTAATTTATCATTGATCACGTAAAGAGAGAATGAGATTCTACGATCGTATGAAGAGGTATGTTTGTTGACTGAACAAAACGAAATGAAACAAAGCTATCAATCTACAGAAAACGATGATAATGATACATATGGTTTTACAACAATCATGAACACGTTGATCACAGCTGTTAAACGAGCTATGTGACATTGAACTGCATGACTTATAATAGTAAATTAACATCGTTCTCTGTTTGTCACATTGCCTGTCTGATCGATAGTCTGTTTTCTGATCGATAACGGTGAAATTTATTGTCATCCGTTTTTATTTCAATCATTCCATTCACTTATTTCAATCTTGTTTCCGTGTGACGTCTCTAAAGAATTGAAAACATTTCATTAGACTAAGAAGGTAACATTTGCTTCTTCTTTTTTGGATATACGACTAAATTTTAGGAGCTATTACTGTTTGAATATCTCTTCAGTTTATCATTCCTATAATCGAGAAAGTCTTAAAGCTGGCAAGTATCTAATGGACAACTATGCAATTGCTTGTATTCAAATGCATTAAGATATTGTAAAGACGTTACAGAGTTTATTTCATCCGTTATATCTTTACTGTCCTTTTCAATTTTGAAATTTTATTTTGTAAGTTTTTATTTCATCACGAATTTTATTCGTTATAACAAAGATATCTTTATCTTTTTCAATTCTTATCAAGCAATACAAGCATCTAGAATGCAATTCATACAAATTTTTTGCACAAAGAATATTAAGCGCTACTAAATTACTATTCTATCAAGCAGCGATGAGTCGCAAACGAGCGCCATTATCCGCGGGTCTTATTGAATTTGCGCGGAAACAAACTCAGATACGGTACCTACTTCAGTCGCGTTAATTTTGTTTGATTAAGACTCCATCTGCCTTTAATCGAAACAACTAAAACATTTGGTATTACATATTTAATTATATCCTGCTAAATATTAAGATTTAGTTCTTTAACTTAACTAATATAGGAATTCGATCTGAACATTTTAACACGTCGGTAATGGTACATCGAGAACATTCAAGTGGAAACTAATAATAATAATAATTTATCGTATCGTTGAAAAGAAGAGAAATCTTTAACCGATATGTCACATAACACCCTCGCCCTCAATGAAACGAAATACAGTATAATTAAAAGCTTTCTCAATACCTACTTCATTATTGGAATGTTAATGGTATTTTATTTCTGGATATTTATGTAGGAAATGGTAATTTAATATTTATTTACCCACTGGAAAGTAAAAATCTTTGGTAACGTAGAACTAAGTAATAGTATATTAATTATTAGTGACCTGTAACAAAAATCCGACGGTTATTTTTTTCTATGGTTGATTCGGTCGATAATAATCGTCGTGTGAACTGACTGATTGTTTTGCCACTGTATGAAACCGCGTTCAATAATCATCGATCAATTAACTTTTATTCGATACGATTTTTCTTTTGTTTTTTCAACATTCTGTTGATTAAATGAGGGTTAAGCTTAATTTTTTTTTAATTAACCCCATCATTCAATTATGTTTTCAAGCGTTTACAATTTATCTTTTATTATTAAGACTAACAAACTTTCAGATATGTTCCCAACAGTAACACTTAAAAAGTAGTACCCACTGATTGAAATAGTGTTATTTAAATTTAAATAGACGGTAAAGTACTTATCAACAACAACAAACATTAAATAAATATGTCAACCGTGTGGAGAGAACATGTTACAAGAATGATAAAGCAGTTCGCTTAACAAATATCGGTATTTTCTATTGTGAACTACAGTTCACACACAATCAATACGCAGTACACGAATACATCTGATTATTCGCTACATTGTTTGACTTTTACGTTGCTCTTGTTTTCAAAACTTTTTTCGTGAATTTTATTGCCTATACGTATGCGTATGCGTGTTTAGATGGGAAACTGCTTGAGTTTGATATGGTTTTTCGAATTTATATTAGGTAATAAATTCCAACATTGTGATATATTTTCCGACGTCTTACGGTCTTAGTAGCCGTAGCGGCTTTAGAACAAGAATAGAAATTGCCTGTTTAGAATTCAATTTATATTAATCACTCCGTTTATAAATCTACTTTCTTCAAATAGATATAATTATAACACTTATATTATAATCTTTATATATAAACCTTTTCAAGTGTTTCATAAGCGTGAAAGATATAGAAAATAAATTATATACGCACACCGCACCAACTAAAATGTCCTTTTGTGCAAACAATTTCAATCGAATACGGCACGGTTGCAACTGAAACGGCAAGAGCACGGTGATTTCGCGTGTCGCAAGTAAAAAAAATTACACGTAATCAACGGAGTTCTGTTAAAAATCACAACGTATTGAATTCAACAGGGTCACAATACTGAGAGGATTCAAATTTATATTCGCGTTCGATAAAAGCGTGACACGTCCGCACGACACGGAGCTCGCTAGCCGACTGAGCGAGGGCGAGGGCGCGAGGTGCGCGGCGCCCGCCCGAGGGTAACATACCCGATTGTCAGGGTATTGCAACGTCGCGTGAACACACTCACAGTGCTTTGCTTTTCAGTTTACACAACTCATTGAATGGAAAACGTTTATATATCGACGTACGTTGCCAGACGTAGGAATACTAGGGTTTGATAAAAAGCAGAAAACGCTTTTCTTTGAACTGTTCTTACCGAGTAACGTTTATGAAATCAGTTGTAATGACATTACATAGGATTAACCGATAGATTACCTTTTCAGCAACAATAACATGTGTAGGTCAAGTTAAGGTTAATTTAATAATAGTTAATAAATTTAATTGTGAATATAAATAGTTTATTACATTTCATCCAAAGGGAGAATAGACATTGAAAAATATATTAAATTACATATATTAGTGATTATTAATATGTAGCACAGAATGTTGATGATTACGTATAACAGTGAGTAACGTTAAGCTGAAACTATTTCATCGCACGTTATAAATAATGAAGCGATGGAAATTTCCAGAATATAAGATTTTCCTTTTAAAATCTCTCAGTAGAATCTGGAGCAAATCCGTATACGACAGCGACAGGCTAAATTGCTATGAAAGAAATAAAAAGTACAATAACTCCCCTTACTCGACGGGGTTGCCAGATATGTAGCTTAAATTCAAACAATACTAAATGAT